>CAUYQG010074872.1:0-19307 GCA_963574415.1 Tarsius wallacei | reverse complement strand
CTGCCTGGGCAACTTGGCGAGACCTCATCTCTACAATAAATTTTAAAAATCAGCCGGGCGTGGTAGCGCGCACCTGTAATTCCGGCTACTCAGAAGGCTGAGGCGGAAGGATCACCGGAGCCCAGCAGGTCGAGGCTGCGGAGGGAGCGGCCACTGCACTCCAGTCTGGGCGATCGAGTGGGACTCCAACTCAAAAAAAAAATAATAATAATCCAATCCTTTTCATCTTTTGGCAGTGCTCTTTTCAGTATATCAGTATATTCCTAATTATGGCAACTGAATAGCGTCTGGTCTGTTTCTTTTCATTCACCTCTTTCTTCACAAGCTTTTTATTTAAAAAATTTCCAAGCATAAAGAAAAATTGAAAGAATAGTTTGTGTATTTATTTGTTCATTTTAAATTTATTGCCTAACCACTTGAAATTAAGTTGCTAACATTATGACATCTCATTCTAAATACTCTGGCATACATTTCCAAAGAATAAGGACAATATCCTACACAATGACAGTATAATCATCAGACTTAAGGTGATTAGCAATAATTCTATAAAATCATCTGAAATCTAGTGCATGTTCAAATTCTCCATTGGCTCCCAAATACCTTTTATGTATATTTTTTAAATCTGAGAAGTCAATGTTTATGCATCCACTGCATTTATTCATGCATCTTTAGTCTCTTTTTATCTAGAACAGTCCCCACCTTTTTATTTTTATGACACTGATATTTTGAAGAGCTCAAATCTTATAATATATACCACATACTGACTTTATCTGATTTATTTCTTTATGGTGTCATCTAACTTTTTCCTCTATTTGTTGTATATCTAGACAATAGACCTTGTGTCTTGAGTAGATGGAGGTTATTTTTGACAAGATAGCTTCATGGGTCGCACATATTGCAGCATATTAGGATACAATGTTAGGATGTTCTACTATTTATGAGGATAAGTTTGGTCACCTAGTTAAGTTGGTGAGAGTCATATCTCCACTATAAAGGCATATATTACCTTCAGAGTTCAGTTATTAATCTGAACTTTCCATCATGCTCTTCCTTAGCTAATGGTTTTATCTGAATTGATAGTTACATTGGGGGTTACAAAATACTTCTAATTGTGTCATTTTATTTACATTTAATACTTTATATTTTTTATTTTTAAAAGAATATTTCTTTAATTTAAATGTTATTATAGATTCATATTTTTATTTTTAATTCAGTGTTATAGTCAATCACAATGATTACTTTTACTGATGCTTAAGTTGTCCCAAAGTTTGCCATTGGGAACACTTTCAATCTGACTCTCATGTTCTTTTTGACATTTTCTTTTTAATGTTTGTTTTCTGGCAAAATAAGGTATCTAGGATTGGTCTTGTACTTTTCTGTCCCAGACATAGAATTAGTCATTTTTGCAAGAATCTTTTCTTCTTTAAGTGGGGACTGGCATTTAGAAACTAAGATATATTATTGGTGTGTTTATTAATGTGGCTTATCATTCCTTCTATCCTTGTCTAGTGGAAAGAGCTAGAATGTATGACAAATCTTTGAAGAATTCATGTAAAATGTGTATTTCAAAATTTTTTGCACCAAAATAACTTATACTAACTTGTTATAACATGTCCAAACAGGATCTAGTTTGAAGCACTAAAAAGGATAAGGCACCAGTTTGAAAAAAGCCCCTATCAGAACAACATGGATTGTTAAACTTGAAGCAAAAGCAAACATCAAATTAATGGTGAAGCTTGGGCGAAGAATGGCAAAATAATTGATGCTTTATAAAAGGTTTATGGGGACAATGTCCCAAACAAATTACTAGTTTACAAATGGATAACTCATTTCAGAAAGAAAAGTGATGATGTTGAAGACAAAGCCTGCAGCAGCAGATTGTTCACATCAATTTGTGAAGAAAAAAATTATTTTTTATCCCTAATTGAAGAAGACCAACAATCAACAGAAGAAGCAACAGAGAACACCATAGACATTTCAGTTGGTTCACCTTACACAATTCTGACTGAAAAAGTAAATTTGAGCAAATTTTCCACTCAATGGGTGCCAAAACCATTGCACTCTGGTCACCTGCAGACAAGAACAGAGGTTTTGATGAAGATGTTAAATAAGTGGCATCAGGTTCTGATGTTCTGATACATTTCTTTGAAGAATTTTAACAGGAAAAGAAACATAGCTTTACCAGTACAATCCTGAAGACAAAGCACAATCAGAGCAATGGCTACTAAGAGGTGAAAATGGTCTAGTCACCTCAAAAGTGGACTGATCAAAAGCAAAGGTCATGACAAAAGCTTTTTGGGATGCTCAAGACATTTTTCTAGTTGACTTTCTGGGGGCACAAAGAACAATAACATTTGCTTATTATGAGAGCACTTTGAGAAAGTTAACCAAAGCTTTAAAAAATACAACACCCGGGAAAGCTTCACTAGAGAATCCTTTTCCACCACAGCAAGTTCCTGCTCTTTCTTCTTATCAGACAAGGGCAACTTTGTGAGAGTTTTGATGGGAAATTATTAAACATCAACTTTACTATCCTTCTGACTTCTTTTTGCAGGTGACCAGAACTAATTAAAAAAATATATATTTTAAGGGCACCCATTTTTCTTTGGTTAATGTAAAAAAGACTACACTGACATGGTTAAGTTCCTAGGACCCTCAATTCTTTTGGAATGGATTAAATGACTGGTATTATCACTTATAAAAGTATCTTGAACTTGATGGAGCCCATGCTGGAAAAAAAGGTTTTATATCTCTTATTTTTATTTTTTAATTCCATTTTTCCACAAGATTTTTGAAGTTCCCTCATTGTGTGCACACATAAATATATAATCTATATAATCATACACTCATATTGATATTTTCAATTTAAATATAATATTATTCTGTCTTATTTTACTTTATGTTTGCATTTTTCTTTAAGTATGGAAAATATAAATAAATAATACATATGCAAGAAATTATAATACATATAAAATAACTTAAAGATTGTGATACCAACATTGCTGTGAAAATTTCTACTGAGTACATTTTAAGATTTCTTTGTAGTTTTTTTTAGAGTACATATTGCTAAGAATATATAGTTGGAAATGTACAGTATATTAAAAAGTTACATGACATAATGATTATGTTATGCTGTCAGTCTGAGTTACATTCCATTGTTTCATGTCTCTTTTAAGAACATAGATACCCTTCTTAGAAGATCTGTGTGATCTCTACCCTAGTCTCATTGCTAAGGATAGGGGATTTTCAAGATTGGCATTGACTTATCAGTATTTATTTCTGGGTCACTTGAAGGATGAATGGAGACAGAACAAAATTTTGACTCCATCAGTGAAGAAAAAGGAGGTGTGATGTTTGACTGGCAACACCACTGTCTGTTATTCCTATTATTAAGACAATTGTTACACATTTCTAGGCCACTTCACTAAATATATGCACATGTGCCACTCTATGTCATTACATGAATAGTAAAAAATACAAATCCCCAATGTTGATTTGGCAGTGGTAGAGATGATTTTTCAAATATATTGCTATTTTTTCTTATTTTTTGAGTTGCAGTCTCACTCTGTCACCCAGACTGGAGTGCAGTGGCTGCTCCCGGCCACCACAGCCTCGACCTGCTGGGCTCCGTTGATCCTTGCACCTCAGCCTTCCAAGTTGCTGGAACTACAGGCGTGCGCTACCACACCTGGATAATTTTTTGATTTATGGTAGAGATGAGGTCTCGCCAAGTTGCCCAGGCAGGTCTCGAACCCACGGGCTCAGGCAATCCACTCACTTCAGCCTCCCAAAGCATGGGATTACAGGCTGAGCCACCGAACCCGGCTAAATATATTGCTAATGGTGGGTGTGAAAATGAAAACTACCATTGCAAAAATCAGTTTTATATATGTATATACATATATATATATATATCTCACATATATATATTTCTTAAATATAGAGATAAGATATATAAGTTAAAGATAAATATATATTTCTTAAATATATATATTTAAGAAACTTGACTCCTTTGCCTTGACATGGGAAAGAACCCAAATAATTTAAACAATTTTAATGTCTGTGTAGTGAAATTATTAATTAAATCATAATGCTTGATGGAAGTGTGGCTCAGTAGGAGATGTATTTAAATGTGTTTATAAAGATCATTAGGAAAAAGAAAAACAGAATATAAAAGTATGCTTATGAAATAATTATAATTTAAGAATTATATCTGCATATAGGCAGAGGCTAAAACAGAAAGTGGGAAAAGGATGCTAGATGGAGATGAGTGAATGATAGATTGTAGGTCAATTTCCAATTTATTTTGAATTTTATTAATGTTTGTCAACTTAAAAAACAAACAAACAAATATAGACAACTGAGGGGAAAATCTCTTCCATGTTCTGATGTCAATCAGATTTATCTGAGCTCTAAAACAGATGTAAGTCTTCTTTTTAAGAAAATTTTGACTGTCTCTGCAAGCACTTTCATAACCTACCTCGCCCTGTCATCTGGGAAAGTGTAAGTCAGATTCCACAATTACCCTAACAGAATGTCAATTGTGCCACTGGAATGTCTCGTATCAAAAGCCGATGGAATTTGCTTCGTTCAACCACACAGAATAACTGCACCCTCGGTGCTGCCAGAAAGCTCAGTCTGGAATTGATTGCTATAGTTCTCTCCCAGAGCACAGTTGAGTTGATTGCTTTTTGAGAAAGCCCCTGAGGAATTTGCTGTCCGTGTGCCTACTGGGCTGTCTGTGCCCCTGGCTGGAGCAGAACTTGATGAAGGAAGATCCTAGGGCTCATCAAATGGAAGGGATTTCTTGGGGACAGATCCATTCTTAAGAATGCAGTGCCAAGAATTGAAATTGAGAATTTGAAAAACGTGATAAAGAGAAGGAACAGGAAGTAACCACTCAGACATCCAAAACTAAAAGGCCAGGTAATGGAAACATTGAACTCAGCAGAAAATGAGATGATCAAAGTATGTATGTGAGGACATTTCTTTTATGTAGGCCCTGGCCAGAGCGGAGCTAGCCTCTCAAAGGCTATTGCAGCCTAAATAAGTAACAAGGGTCCACTCCTCATTTTTTTTTCCTGCCCAAGAAAAAGTCTATGCAATATTTGTGGATTATATTGGCTTTGTTCATTTTAGAATTGCCTTCACTGTGTAGCAGTTTAGTATTGTTCCCTTTGCTTTAATAAAGAATCTCTACAAAAAATAACTATGTGAAGACTATTGCTTTATCTTCTGTAAAGTCACTTTGAAGACATCATCTGTTGTTTTACTCAACATCTAGGTGATGAATTCTTCTTACAGCTATGTGATGTGCTTTTTGGAATTCTTTCGAGAATGCAGTGCTAGGAAAACATTTCTCTTTTCTCATGAACTGGTTAACTTCCTTTTATTTTACAGTGAGAACCACAAAATTATAGTTTTAATTTTCCTTTTGTCTTGAGTGCCAGGAAGCTCACAGCTAAATGTAACACTTTACTTTTTTTACAGTTGATGTCAGGTATGATGATCTCCTATGCTGTTTTTGTCATCCTGTTATATATCTTTTGAATGTTCATTTTACATATATGCTCTTCTTTTAATCACTTAAAAATTTTATAGAGGGAAACAGACTATTTGTAAATAAATATGTGATAGGAAAGTTAAAGAAAACAATTTGTAGTAGAAAGGATAAGAGTTTATTGACAAAAATGCCAAACTCTGTAAAATATTTTTTAAAGGTTTACTCTGAGCCAAAATGGGTGAGTGACCTAGGCCCATGGCACAGTGCCAAGAGGTCCTAAGAACATGTGCCCCAAATGGTTAACTTACAGTTTGGCTTTACATATTTTTAGGCAGACAGAAGTTATAGGCAAAACATAAATCAACACATGTGAGGTTTACATTGGTTGACCTTGAAAAGGCAGGACATCTCCAAGTGGGGACTTGCAGGTTATGGGTGAATTCAAAGATATTTGACTGGCAATTAATAGAAAGAAGCTCTATCTAAGAAGTTTAAAATCAGTAGAAGAAATGCTTAGTTAAGATAAAGAGAAGTGTAGATGGGGGCTCTTAAAAGCAGGTTTCAGAGAGAATAGGTAAGTGTCTTAAAAGGTGCCCAGAGTCTAGAATCTCCAGGAAGGAGATTATATACAGATGCAAATTTCCACAAATGATAGCTTTTCAGGGTCATGAAATATTTTGGATTTCCTTCTTTATCTGTTATGTGATTTTATGCCAGAGTCAGGCTGGAAAGTAAGCCACATTATTTAGGGCTAATCAAAACCCATCTGATGAGGCTTTATGATTTATAGGGCATGATTCCCCAGGCCCTTTAGTTAGGAATTTGGACAAGAGAATAAAAAGGTCAGAATTTAGTCCTCAGGTATGGATCTTACACAGGCCTGAGTTTAAATTCTTGCTCCTGTGTGCCCTGTGAGTTTGAGCATTTTGCTGACCCTGATGAATACTCAATATCCTCATTTGCAAAGTGAAAATAATTGAAAAAATTAGGTAAACATATGCAATAAATTTACCATGTGGATTAAAGATTGTGTTCTCCTCCTTTGAATAAACCCCATCATTTTAACCTGGAAAAGAAAAGACTGAAGGGGGATACACAGACTGTCATGAAATATAGGAAGGGCTATCATGTTTCAAAGGACTAGAAAAATAGGACTAGCAGATCAATGTCATAAGAAGGTGGATTTTGATTCAAAAAGAAAAGGCAATTTTCTCACTATTAGATCATTCTAACAATGAAATGAGATTCTTGTCACTGCAATTGGTGAGCAATGTCTAGATGGGCAGCCTTAAGGTATCTGACACAGACTTTGGGTACTGGATGGAACGCTGCTCCAAGTGCCACATGAAGCTCTGCCCAGTTATAAGTGTTCTTATTATACCAATTTTAGCCTTCTCAAAGTTGTTCTTAGCAACCAAATTGATTATATCAGACCATAGTATAACCAGGCATGGTTCTGAAAGTAATGGTTTTCAGTTTTTTGGAGTTGTCTTTATCTGATTTCCTGCAGACACTATGGAACTCATAAAAACCTTCCCCAAGCAAAAGGAACCTAAAGTTAGAGGCAAAACTTTCTGGTCAATCTTACTTAGTGTGTCTATAAATAAACTGATAGTGACACATCTTTCATACTTCCTTTTTAAAAATCTTACAACTTTACTGAACTTGTTTATTTGTTCTAGTAGTTTTTTGATGGAGTCTTAGGGTTTTCTATAGATAATATTATATCATCAGCAAACAATTCACTTTTTGCTTTCCTATTTGGATGTTTCATTTCTTTCCCTTGCCTAATTGCTCTGGCTAAGACTTCTAGTAGATGTTGAATAGAAGTGGTGAAAGTAGGCATCCTTGTCTTCTTCCTGATCTTAGAGTAAGTCTTTAGCTGCTTATTGTTGAGTATGATGTTAGCTGTGCACTTGTTGTATATGTCCTTTATTGTACTGAGAGACATTCCTTGAGAGTTTTTATCATTAAAGGATGTTGACTTTTGTAAAATGCTTTTTCTGCATCTATTGAGATGCTCATATGGTTTTTGGTCTTCATTTTTTTAATATGGTGAATCACATGCTGAACCATCCTTGCATCTCAGGGATAAATCCCACTTGATCATGGTGACTGATCCTTTTAACATATTGTTATATGTGTTTTACTAGTATTTTGGTGATATTTTTGTGTCTATGTTAATCTGGGATATTGGCCTGTAGTTTTATTTTCTGGTAGTGCCTGTCTGGCTTTGGTGTAAGGGTAATGCTAGCTTTGCAAAATGAGTTGAGAAGTATTTGCTTCTCTTTCATATTTTGGAAAAGTGTTAGAAGAATTGGTGTTAGTTTTTAAATGTTTGATAAAGCCTAAATCCATCAAGTCCTGGGCTTTTCCTTGAAAGACTTTTAATTACTGATTCAATCTCCTTGCTTGCCATTGATCTGTTCAGATTTTTTATTTTTTTTCATGATTCAGTAATGGTATTTATATATTTCAAGAAATATATACATTTCTTCTAGATTTTCCAACTCATTTGTGTATAATTGTTCATAGCAGTCTGATGATTTTTTGTATTTTTCCTCTTTCTTGTCTGATTTTGTTTATTTGCGATTTCTCTCTTTTTTTCTTAATCTACCTAGGGGGTTGTCAATTTTGTTTAAAATTTTAAAAAAACAACTCTTAGTTTAGTATCATTGATCTTTTGTATCATTTCTGTGGTCTTCATTTTATTTATTTTTGCTCTGATATTTGTTATAAAATTTTTATTTTTAAAATTGTACATGGACAAATTATTGTAGTATATACTTATAATGCACAAAATGATGTTATGATAATACTTCTTATAACGTTCCCAGACATTCTGATTCAAAATTTGAAGGTAAATTTTGACCTCTCCTTTACTGAGATCTACCATGTCAAACCAAGAACCAAGGTCTATCTAGTTTTCCTTCAAAACATTTTTACACCCATATTTTCTTTTTTAGCTTGGCCTAGTGGAAGGATGTAGGCATTGGGACTATACCTTCCTTGTTTCAAACCTAAGTTATAATCTCTTCTACCTGGATAACCTTGGAAGGTTATTTAACCTCCATGAGCCTCTATTGGTACATCCATAAAATGGGCTTACTCACAGGGTTGTTGTAAAAATTACATGAAACAATGCATAAAATTCACCTAGCATAGGGTGGAAGACTTTGCTAGATAAATCTTAGTTTTCTTTCTTCTCCCTTACCTTCTCTGAGGATTTCTTTTATTACATTAGTCTAGAATTCCAGTATTGCTCATCTGGCAATCAATTACAAATTGTCCTGAAATATTTCATAGAAGGATTTTATTATTATTTAGCTTCTGATTATTTTATACCTCTTCTTTCCAACTAAACTGTAAGCCTCGTTCATTCATTTGTTAATTTAGTCATTCACATAATATCAATTTATTTAAAAGAGATTAAGTTTAAATCACTGATTGACACTGTAAATGGATATGGGACTTCTATTCTTAAGGGGTGTACTTTCTTGTACCAGGCACATATGCTCATAAATATCAAAGGAAAGACTAAATGAATGAATACTTTAAGCATCACGAATTAAAATTATGGTTCAAGGTAAGATGGATAGAAAGAAAAAAGTTTGGAAAGAAAGGAGATCACTAAGGTGACAGTCACGACAGACCATGTGAGATAAAACAAATTTCTGAAGTAGAGAAACGACAATAAGGAAGGAAAACTGGTAGATAATTTTGGCAGCATATATAGGTTTTGGGCAGGAGAGTGATTCTGGAGATTCATCAGAAATTATCTAGTGGCTGGCTATCAGGGAGTTAGAAGGAAAGGTATAGTCAAATATAAAAAAACAATATTTTGAATGTTAGTGGACTTATGATCTGCAGATACCTAGAAGTCATTGGAAATTACAAACTGGAAGATTTTTGGAAGGAAAGAGGAGTTAAATTCAAATGTTTTTGGTTTAAGGTATTGGTGGGGCATTCAAGTGTTAGTGAAAAAGCTGAGACAAGATCCTAGGAAAGCAGTAAAAGATGTAGCCAGAATTTATCCTAGAAAGACAATGTAGCAAGGAAATTTCAGGTAGAAAGAACAAATGTGTGAAAGCCTAAGGTTAAAAGAGTTGGCACTCTTTAGCCTTCTATATGTAGGATGATAAGAGGAGTGTGGGGTATACAGGGTGTGAAGGGCAGGAGTTGAGAAAGGCACTGTAAGGCAGGGCCAGGTCATAAAGGACCACATATGCTAGGTGAGATATTTATAATATGTGTTATTGGTGATGGAAAGCCATTCAACATGCACATGGGATAATCATCAGATCTGTGAATATAGGATGGAAGAAACCTACAAATTGAATTTGGAAGTAGATCAATCAAGTCCCAAGGTTTGAGCTGAAATCCTCAAAGGAGCTTTTTTGTATTCTGATGCTTGAAATTCCACAAGTTCTTTCCTATGATTAGGCTTAATTAAGCTTTCTGCTCTGGATAAAATGCCTTTTTTTCTTCTTTGTCCTCTTCTACGCCTCCTTCACCTTCTTTTAAGAGAGAAAGAAGACAAAGATAACCTTTCTTCCTCTAAATACTTCAGCAAACTCTAACTCTGGATTTTGAAAGAGGAGAGTCATTTTTCAAAGTCATCTAGGAAGATTCTAGAAGAGGTGCTGCCAACAGAGGACAGCCACCCCTTTGCTCCTTTTGAGTATCATTGGAGGAGGTGGTGGAGGATTTCTGCGGGAAGAGACAGTTGCAGTTTTTTCTCCAGATGAGAATTCTCTGGCACAAGCTCTGGAGTTCCTGTTTCCTAGGGACACCTTCTCCTTGGCTGTGGTTGCACCTGATCTAATGATTCTATAATGAGCAGCAGCGTGACATTGCCATCTTATATCTCTGACCTGAATGTGAATGTGTTACCAACAGAAAGGAGACTTGGGAAATGAAAACAGGAAGGATTCTATTATCAGGCCAACATGCCCACTATTGCAGTGCTACAAACGCCTTATTGACATTCCTATTCACGTCCAACCCCAGCGTAATTAATCACTGGTGCATTTGCTATCCCAGGCTACAAAGATATGTCTTGAAGCCTTTTCAAGTTTCTTCCAAGCTTCTTGCCTTGGCATTTTCCCAAGCTGCTTCTTGAAGAACAGCAAGCTGGTATTTGGAGCATATGGCGATGGTCTGTTTGTGTGTTCATTAAATCAAGATACCAATGAAAAGAAAGCAGAAAGCTTTCTGTCCTTTAAATGAAATTGTCAACCCAGATATCTGCTGCCTTTCCCAAGTCCTGGCCTGAAATGCCTGGCAAGTGGGGCTGTGTTATAATGACAAATTAATTCATATCAGACTTTGATCATGGCCTGAAAAGTTTTCTGACATCAATTTTCAATAGTTGCATTTAGACAATCTGAATACACTTTGGTGCCTCCAATTTTTAACGGCAAAAGCAAAGACATCTTACCCTATTTGGAATGTCAACCTCTAACATGAGGCTGGAAGGGTAAATTTCAGGATTGTCACAGCTATGTGTAAAAGGCAGGCAATGTTCATGCATGGTCAAAACCCAACAGGAGGGGGCTCTCTTGCTGACATGAGGCCTGTGCACAAACAGTGCAGTAGCTGCCTCTCTCTCCCTCATTTTCCCTTGCTCTTTCCTCCTGCCATGTAACGTGTCAAAAGCAAATGAAAATTGAGAGGATTCGGCTGAAAATAGAATTGAATTCTATTAGTCAGCCTAATAGTGAAGGTGCATTTGGAAATACAGTGCAGTATAGCTAATGTTTACCACTTGACTACTCATGCCCCAGGCTCAAAATGCATAATGATGCAAATTAAAACCCAGCAAATGGAGGAGCTGGAATCTCTAAGATAACCATACCTAACGCAGGGTATGACAGAACATCTGCTCTTTAATTAATCTTACGTAAAGACTGAAGCACTGCATTAAGATGCACAGTATTTATGACAACTGTTTTTTTGTGGTTAACATGCTCCTGGACTCCCTCATGTAATTGTTGCAGCTTTGTAACTCACACAAAGCCCAGCTGAACAACCCCCATCAGCCAGAAAGGAAAATATGGGCAGGAAGGGTACTGAGATGAGAATATGATGATTTCAGAATATAAATCAGGCCAGTCCCCAGTTGCAACGTTCATTCCTTATGTGTGGGGCTGGATTAGGTGGTAGAAAATTAGAATATTTTGATTTTTTTAAATATGGGAAATTAACCATGTGTATTTGCATATATACACACACATATATAGAAATATACTAATATATCAAATTTTATACTTTATAAAAAGCTCAAAGAGCTTGTACATACTATAGTATAACGGTTAAAATTATAGGTTTTGGGGCCAGACTGTCTGTCTGTTTGAATCTTGGCTCTTCTGTAATATTGAGCAAGTCTTTTGACATCTCTGTGCCTCAGTTTCCTCATCTGTGTAAAAGGCCTAATAACAAGTCCATTGCCAGGCATTAGGCATAAATGTACTACTTCATTTACATGAATGAACTCATTTAATCTTCCTCATAAGCTACTAAGTGCAAAACTCAAAACTGTGACTGATACATTTTTAAGTATGTAATACATGTTAGTTATAATAATTATCATACTTTGTAAGTCATCTAAAAATATATATTGTTATTTAACTCTTACCACTACCCTGTAAGAACGAGTCTGTTGGTTTCACCACTTTATAGTTACCAACTGAAGCTCAGAGAGATTAATTCAGTTTCCCAAATCTACTCATTTGAAGAGTGACAAAACAAGGATTCTATCCCCAAATCACATGACTCCAAATTTTGTGCTCTAAGCTCTTCTTATTCTGAAATTGGAGTGATGGGTAATTGTAAAAATTGAAGGGGTAAAAAAGGAGAACCGTTTGAAATCCATTGTAATAATGTGTTTGTTCAAATCAGTCCTACCAAATCAGGCATGCTCAGCTCTGAAGAAAATGGAGGTTATCTCAGATGTCAAAACACTTCCCTGTGAATATTACTATTTTGGACACTGGCCATTTTATAAATTTCAATATTCATTTCTTTTCAACCACTGCTTGGTATTCCTGTGGTATTTATTCACCAAACATGATGGTAAGATTATGGAAACGATGAGGCGTCAAGGTCTTAATTTTGCTCTGACATGGAATCTATTCCTATTTCATATACAGGTTGGCTGTTATTTTCTAGCAGATGCTTTCAGGTCGATGCATATAAAATTCACACACTGTTTAGAATTAAGTAGAGGGGAAAGGGGGAGGAGGAGAAAAGGATGAAGAGAAAAGTGAGAGGCTTTTTTTTTTTGACACTGAAATTGAATCCTTCAGCGTAAGGATTTCAGAGCGCTGACAACCATTCTCCTGTTTGCTGGGTGAGCTTCCTTTTGTGGTATTATTTCCCCCATGGATATTGAGAGTCTTCCTGAGAGGAGCACAAGTAGCTAATCACAAACAAAGAGAAGACTGGCAATGCTTATTCCCAACCACCTTGTTCCTTCCACTGGAGGGGGCTGTCTCAACCCCTTCTCTGAGGATGTGAAAACAAACCAGATGGGTGTGCTATCTCCATCTTTTGGCCTTTAGCAGAGTCTCTGGAACAAAGCAGGGCAGCAGGGCTTCTTGAAGACTTGCTTGGAGAAAGAGACAGAGGCTGGATGGAATCTTGAATAAAAATGATAGGTTATGCTTTAAGCGGAATAAAAATAAGCCATCTGAAGAATATATAGAAGTGGCATGCATGCTGCCTCTGGAAAGATTCATTTTTATTTGTCTATGTATGTATAAAGGAGGAAGATAGATAAATGGAAAGGGAAGTGCCATTTCTGCAATGTTCACTCTGACGAAGGGTTTGCAAACAATATAAAAATAGTGGCTCTTCCAAAATGACGGCTTTACTTGAAGTGTATCCACCTCTCTCCCCCTTGCTCACACCCCCAACCAAAAAAAAAAAAAAAAAAAATTCAAAGCTAGCATAGTCCCTGTAAGGAAAAGACAGCAATCTTTTGTATGTTGTTATAATTAACCAGGCCCGTTTCATCATCAGATTATAGAATGGGATGCAGTGTTAAAAAAAGAACTAAAGGAAGAAACCAGGAGAAGTGGCCATTTTAATTGCATGTTTATTCTCTCCTCGCTTTCCCAAATTGGTTTCGTTTCCTCTGAGTGGGGTTAGTGCCAGGGTATTCACATGAGCAGGGGCCAGGGTGGATTCCAACATTTACCAGCATTTGAATTACCTCCGGACGGTTTGGCGGCCTCTAAATTTATACCCTTGAAGGCACAGCAACAAGCCTTCATCTCCTATGGAAGAGACTTGAAAGCATGCCAAAACAGGACCTCGTCCTCCCTTCTTAGAGTCCTGGCACGTAGAATCACACAAGAAAACAAAAGGCATTTGTGAGGAGCCGTCCAGGAAGAAAGATTAACAATATAAACCGAGGGGGGAAAGAGAAAGAAAAGAAAAAGCCCTTTAAAATGGTTTTGTGCTTATTTTAATAGAACTTGCACAGACCCTGAATATCTTCTAATCAAAACCAAATGCTTGTTGCTGTACAGCACTCTTTCTTTGTTCACCGGCAATACCCACTCTGCTTCGGTGGGGGTGGGTGCGGGGGCGGTGGGGGGGTCTAGCTGGCTTATCTTTCCACCAGGAATAAACAATGTTGTCCTCAAGGTTAGGGCAGGCGGCTGATTTGAAAACTCTAGGGAAAACACCCATTGGCAGCTGGACCTTGTTCTTCAGTCACCCCAAATGCCTGATGAAAAACTTGAAGATATTTTATTCCTTTTGATCCTGAAATTTGTCAAGGAACAGGAACAGAAAAAGGAGCTACTTCTTCTCTCCCATCTCTGTCTCTTCTTCACTCTGTCGGTCCATCTGTGCATCTCTATCCAGGTGCTTTTCTCCTTTCTTGACTCTTTTTTTCTCACATCCTTTCTCTATCTACCTCTGCCCCTCTGTTGGTCTCTGATTTACTTCAAAAAATCGGTCAGCTTCCAACTTGATTGGTTAATGTTGTCTGACCTTGACTTTATGTGGGCTGGAAGGATTTCAGCCTTGGTTTTTATCAGGATTAGCTTTTTATCTGCAGAGAAGTACCCAAGCAAGTAACTCATTTCCTCATCTTTCACCTTAGACTTGCTTCTTTCTCCTCTAATTTCTCAAACAACGTGGAGAAAATAAACAGAATGATTGTGATGGTTATGGCGATAGGGCTTTTACTCCAGGGCAGAAGGGATGAAACCACAGTTTAGTCCTGGGCTCAGGAGCCATGTCTTTGGGCTACACTGGGCGATGTTATTAAGGGAGTCTGGCAGCGTATTTTGTTTATAACGCCAGGCAGTTCCTTTCAAATGCTTGTGGGGTGTCCAAGGGGGAGTGGGAAGGAAGAAACCCAAATACACAGCATCTGCACCTTTTCATGTCGCCCCAGCTCCTTGCAGCACAAATTGACTTTGTAAGATTGGCTCTGAAAATGAATACCCAAGACATCACTCTGTGTTACTTTCCTGTGAAATTACTTTTTTGAATGAAAATATTGAATTCCTTTGAAAGCAAGTAGTATAATATCTCTGGAAATGAAAATCCTGTGGAAATCACAAAGGAAAGAAGGCTGAAGGATATGAAAGCTTTATATCTCTAAATGTTAGTCAGGCCCTGGACTTTTTTTTTTCCTTGACAACAATCATAACTGCTCTTTCTGATGTTGATACACTGGGTGCTGGGATCTCCTAGATGCTTCTATTTCAGATTTATGTTTTATCTACAATAAACAGCCAATATCATTATCTTAATTTACTACAGCATTTGTGTGCACTTGGTGCTTTTTGTAGTCTACTTGCTTAGCAAGCCTGACCTGCGGAATTTTCCTTGTCTCAAGGGGAATGTATTGACTTACCGCCAGGCGTCTGGCCGTCACAGACAGAGCCTCTGCTGAACTGACAGATGAACGGGGCAGATCCTTCTGAGGAGGCAGTGGCATGGAAGACAGTCTTCTCACACTGCATCAGCTACCTGGTTGCTCACCATTATCCCTCAGATTATCTTGAGAGGGACACCCTCCACCCTTCTTGTTACATTGACAGGTTCGCCAACTGTAGAGGGAATTTCCTGCAGATAAAAGTACTCTCTATAAAAATATGTCCCCCCTTTTTATCTTCTCACTCATATCACATTACATTTGATGTCATTTATTCTTTTGTTTGGTGTTTTAAAGAGCAAGGTGTCAACTGTCAATTGAATAAATTATAAAATGCCTCTTTCAGCTTTTCCACACATCAATACAAAAACAGGCAGGAAAGAGAAGAACTAACATGAAGAAGAGGATATGGAAGCCCAATCAAGGTAAAGTAATTCCCTAAGAGTATTAGCTTTCTGTAAAGGAGATGGAGCCCTCTGCCCAGATGGAATGTCAGGCCTGCCTAATGGCTGAGAGAGACTGCAGATTAGATAGCTGAGATGTTGTCAGCCATGTTTGAGAAATGTGGAGAGCAAAGGGCATAACTTTAGAGGTGACTGAGTCAATAGTCTGACTTCCACAAACTCTAGAAAACTTGAAGAAGGTTCTGATTTTTAATAGATTAGTTTAAAAAATATTTTAAGCAATTAAAAAGGATATGATGATCCCCAGGAGTTAGCAAATCTTCACCTAGAACAAATTATGCCATATATCCTTTATTTCATTTTGTGAATAAAATCTTAGCCATTTATGAAATCCCATAGTCACAATAGTCGCCTATTTGAGCTAGGTAAAATATATTGTTTACCTAGTGGTATATTTCAGCTTTGTAAAATCTTAAAGATGAAAATAGGGCTTGATGATCTCCAGATTGGTGAATGTGTAATGAATAGTAACCAAAGAGTATTGCAATGGCTATAGTGGGGAGATTCCTGGAGACACAGTAAACCTTCAGGGCTTTGGTCACATTTTTATCAAGACTTAGGTGGACTTATTATTAAAGGTGCAGATGACAAGAAGCTTGAAGGAATAATGCAGAATATATGTTATATAAAAATTAGGTATCAACTTTTAGTGCAGTGAAAATACTCTGTATGATTCTATAATGGTGGATACATGTCATTATACATTTACCCAAGCTGATAGAATGTCCACATCATGAGTAAACTCTAATGTAAACTATAGACTTTAGGTGACCATGTGTCAGTATAGTTTCATCAGTTATAAAAATTTACCGCTCTGGTGGGGATGTTGATAATGGGGAAAATTATCCATGTTTTGGAACAGGGAATATATGGAAAATCTCTGTACCTTCCTCTCAATTCAGTGTGAACTTAAACTGCTCTAAAAAAATGAAGTCTTTATGAGAGAGAGAGAGAGAGAGAGAGAGAGAGAGAGAGAGAGAGAGAGAGTGAGAGAGAGAGAGACAGAGAGAAATGGCTGTCAGGAGCTAAGGGTAGGCGAAAACAAAGAGTTAATATTTAGTGGGTATAGAATTTCAGTTTGGAAAGATACAAAAATTCTGGAGATGTATGGTGGTAATGGTTGCACAATGATGTGAATGTGCTTAATGCCACAGAACTATACATTTAAATGTGGTTAAAATGATAAATTTTATGTTATGTATATTTTACATAATGAGAAAAAACCCCAGAGATTTTTTGGTTGCCTAATAATCAACAACAACAACAAAAAAAATGTGGGTATCAGAAAGTCTCAGCAAACTAGAAGAATGAAAGTTAACATGAGTAACGAGAAGTCCAGTGCTTGACTATAAGTATGGCTTAATGTGAAACACAAAACATTGTATGTGAAAGAGAAGATTTGGGTAAATATAGTCAGTGTGAAAAGTTTCCTAGCAGATGTTGTTCAGGCCCAGTCAGTCTTTTCAGAGATGTGGTCAGCCATTCCTTTGGATCCCTCATACCTTCTTTTAATTTACTCTAAAAGAGCTCATAATTGGACCCTAAAAATATATATTACCATATAATTTTATATGTCCCTGTGTTCCAGCAGACAATTTGTGTTCAAAAGATACGTATGGATTTAGTTTCTGTTCCTCCCTTGTGTAGCCCAGGACACCCTCATCACAGGCACTTCTGCCCTGGCACATGCCTTCTAGTACCTCCATTTGCAGAGACCTCCCAAAATTATAATAAATTACTAGTGACAATTAGTATCCTAAGTTTAACTTCTGATACAATTTTTTAAAATATAACAAGTACCTTTAAAGTCATTTGGTCAAGGCAAATCTTGTCACCAATTAATGTTTCTCAAATGTATGCATATAATTACAATGTCCTATACGTTGGAGATCAAAAACTCAAGTGTGAAGACATTCCTTGACATGACCAGTGGCTTAATCCTTTAACAGGATCTAAACAAAAATAAATGCATCAAAAGAAATTTTTTGACAGGGTAATGGCATATAAGGGAATTAGGTTATTTTTTGCCAGTTAATGAAGATATCACTATTCTATTTAATCAATAGTTACATAACGCTGGACTCACTTAATAATGATGTAGGATGAGAGGTGGAGAAAAGGAAAGAGTTAGAGATAATAAATCAACTTCCTTGATGCTGCCACAGGGATGATGACTATGGGTCATATCTGACCTTAGGATTTTCTTTCTATGCTTAAATAATTTAAAAATAGTTAGCAGTGAAGTGTGTATCATCATTGCTCTGTATAGAATCACAAGCAGTTAATATAAGGAAAGAAAACTTCAATGCAGAAAGACACAAACACAGCACAAATACATCTCATTTGATAGGCAATAGAGAAACTATGGGGATGAAGGATATGGTGGTGTCCACTTACCATGGTACTAATCCCATGTTACATTGCATTACTACATCATTTCACTAAGATGTCTAAACAAAATCATGTGATATTTCAAATACGTAAAATACAAGCGTATAGAAACAAGAAGAGCCTTTATATGCTTTTATAAAAGTGGCTGTACATCCATGAAATGTTTATTTTCATTTGTCTAGGCTTGAGGTATAATGTGTGTAAATGGGCATTTTAGATTTTTCAGTCTCAACTTAGAACATTATTTTCTAGTATTCTCATAAGCCAGCAGTGCTCTTGAATTCCTAATATTGACACTCAAGCTATTTTTCCTCAAATTATTATTAACCAATTAGTAGCAAATAAACTATCTACTGGACCATGTGTCTTGAGTTAGTTTGAAAAATATGTGCATCAAATTTCCCTCTCCCTTCCTTACCCCCTCCATTCCTCTCTCTTTACCTACCTACTGTGATAAGGGCTGAGAACCTGATTTAAAAAAGCAATGGGCTTCTGGGTCAAGATGGCGGTGACACAGGTGGGACTGTGAGATTCTCCGAATGTGAGTTCCCCAAAAAGACTCTTGCTTCCCTTCCCCCACCCACTCACCCACAGCCAGACGCACGGTCTGAGGCCCAGGGTCCCTCAGTCCCACACAGGGTCGGCTATTGCGTCCCTGGTTGCTCCCCCGCTGGTAGGAAATCTCGGATCTCAACTCCCTCCCTAATTAAAACAAACCCAGACCCAGCCTCCAATCACCGGGGAGGCTCTGGCTACCCGCCCAACAGAGAAGCTGACTCCATCTCTGACTGAAATACGCTGGGAACAGGACAGGGCCACTTTTGCCGGAGCTTGGGAGCAGAGCTCTAACCTGGGCCAGAGCACCAGCCGTGAGCCTCGGACTCAAAGAGCGGAGAGGAAGGATCTGTGAGGGTGAAAATATCACGCCGGCCATTCCTCCAGGCAGAGACGTGTGTTGCCCTGCCCACCTACAAGCAGGCTCCACCTCCATTCCCAAGGAAACATCACTAAACAGAAGACAAAGCCACTCCCCTGGGAACTAAGTAACAGC
>CAUYQG010074868.1:0-65606 GCA_963574415.1 Tarsius wallacei | reverse complement strand
GTGCAGTGGCTGCTCCCGGCCACTGCAGCCTCGACCTGCTGGGCTCCGGCGATCCTTCCGCCTCAGCCTTCCAAGTAGCTGGAACTACAGGCGCGCGCTACCACGCCCGGCTAATTTTTTGATTTATTGTAGAGATGAGGTCTCTCTTGCCCAGGCACGTCTCGAACCTGCGGGCTCAGGCAATCCACTCACCTCAGCCTCCCAAAGGCGCGGGATTACAGGCTGAGCCACCGAGCCCGGCTATGTTAAACTTATAGTTATCTTTGGAATTTACTGAAATTATACCAATCCATGTACTTCCATGAGCAGACTTCTGGATTTCGGAAAGGTTGCTGAATTTGGTGAACCTTTCCTACACTGTACTCTTCTAGCTTTCAGTAGCATAACTCTTTAAATTCAAAAGTGGATTTCATATATTTTTTTGAACTGGGCAGGTCCTTGAAACCAAGGTTTTCACTTTATTCATCAAGAAAATGAGGACCAAAAAGCTTAAATAACTTGTATCAAGTCACATGGCCAATTAGAAGCAAATAAAGAACTGTCATCCAGAACTTGGGGCTCCCAGTTCCCCTTATTTTCTGCTATTCCATGGTTACTGCTCAATCTTCTCTTCAGTCAGTTTATGTCTGTTACTATTATTGACTTTATAACTTTGAACATTATTTCAAAATAATTATTCAGCAGCCTGATGCTAACTGCTATTAAATAGCCTGATAGGAAAACTGCTGAATTTATCATTTTGGTAAAATGAAGCAAAAATAAAAACAAACATAAGTTGAAATTTTACTAATATGTGGAAACATCATAATCACTGCTTATATTGTAAAATGCATAGCTTTATGTTCCTATATCATTTTTTCTTGTGAATTATTAAGCATAATTTATTATCTATAACTGCCTTAAAATGGAAGAAATGTGAAACATCAACATTGACATTTATTACACGATGAATATGAAGAGACATTCATCATGTGAGCCTAATAGATCATTTGACAGTTATTTTGAAAATTCCAGCTAACCACATTCTAGAACATATTGTTGCAGGAATTTTTTTTTTTTTTTTTTGAGTTGGTGTCTCACTCCGTGGCCCAGACTGGAGTGCAGTGGCCGCTTCCGGCCACCGCAGCCTCGACCTGCTGGGCTCCGGCGATCCTTTCGCCTCAGCTTTTCGAGTAGCCGGAACTACAGGTGTGCGCTACCACGCCCGGCTGATTTGTTTTGATTTATCGTAGAGATGAGGTTTTTCCCCTGCCCAGGCGGGTCTCGAACCCGCGGGCTCAGGCAATCCACTCACCTCAGCCTCCCAAGGCGCGGGATTACAGGCTGAGCCACCGAACCCGGCTGTTGCAGGAATTTTTAACTGCGCTGTCAGCTTAGATCCTTGAGTTCTTGTCACCTGATTAAGAAAATTAAAGAATGCGGATGCCAAAGGATGAATGAAAGGAGGAGTTTATTAAGCAACAGAAAGCTCTTAAGAAGAAAGGAGGCCCAAAATGGGTTGCCTGCAGTGCGGGAGTGTTCTGGCTTTCTCTCTCTTCTAGGAGTATTTTTCTCATTCACACCTTACCCACCTCTCAACCTCCCTGTAGTTTTCTGGCCCTGGCCTCTACCGGGTATGCATGCCCTTTTCCAAAGTTACTCCATCTTGATTATTACCTATAAATACCATAGAAAAGCCCATGGAGGGAAGTAAAACCTCCATGCTGATGTCATGCTAATGATATTATAATAAGCTTAGGTCAAATTAGGATACTTAGTTAAGCTATTGTGCCTGTGTCCAAATGGCAACAAGTTCCTTTGATCAAAACATCCTGGCTTAAGAGGATCACATTAACCACATTTTCCATTGCAGTTATATAACAGGGGCAGTGCAGAGGCGTTTCCGCAGATGCTATTTCTCCTCAAGATCCCCCCCGTCTATCTGCCTAGCCAGCTTCTGACTACCCCCTCTCTCAATATTATAATCAGTTTCTTGCAAGCTGAAAGGAAATAATTTTGTTTAAAATGAAAAGAGAATGCAATAACTATAGAAAGATACAATATATATGACATATAGCTATATATAATATATGATACAAATATATAACAGCTTATATTAGTGAGTCTGAAATCATTTTTTAAAAAATTTAAATTTTAGATTTAAGGGATACAAATGCATGTTTATTTATTACATGGGCCTATTGTGTACTTGTGGGGATTGGGCATCTGGTGTCCTCAGTGCCCAAATAGTGAACATTGCACCTGACAGGTAGTTTCTGAAACCTTGCCCCCTCTTTACCTCCCCAATTTTAGTGTCCCCAATGTCTATTATTTCCATCTTCATGTCTATTTTGCTGCTACATATAAGTGAAAGTACGTGGTGTTTGGTTTTCTGCTGAAAAGTCTGAAGTCATGTTTGATATTTGATTGTTGACAGCTTTCAAGCACATCTTTTCTCCCTCCTCACTGCCCTGATATCTGGGCAAGCTGATTTGAATGTCTGAATGTTCTCTTTTTGGCACCAGTGGGAAATTTAAATTATGCAAGTGCTGACCTGCACACAACAGTTCTCACCTCACCACTATCCCATAACCACAATAAAACTCTAAAATCAAACTCCTTCCCTGTTCTCTCATGCCTTTTTAGACTTGTCTGGAAGTTTGCCCTGGTCTGCCCAGAAAGCCTCATTATGTGAGTAACAAAGCTTTTCCTGCTCCCTTGGTGCTTGTGTGATGTTATCCGTCTTGAAATCCAAACCAACTATAGGGTGACCACAACAATTGATGCAGTGATAGGGAGTCGAGATGATGACTATGGACGTCTTTCTTCTCTTGTTTTGCCTTGGCAACTCTCTCTGCTACCTGCTGGTAAACTTGCACTCTGAGCCACGCTGCTTTGTGCTGTGTTTGCGGAGTTCTACTGAATCTCCATCATAGATTTAATCCAACTACATCAGAAATGTTAATAACTGGAATTTAGAATCATGAGTTAGCTCCTCCTTAAAATAAACCTGGGTTGTGTGTTGTAGCCTGGACTATCTCTGTGTTTCATAATGAGTCATATATCTGGATTTCAGCATTAACCTTGACTAATGGAGGAACATTAGTCAGAGGAACAATTCTTACTTACCTTGTGACTGCTGGTTGTATGTCAACCAGGCCCTAGCCCCTCTTTTAGGGAAAAATGCAGGGAAAACTTTAATACCCTGTGGAATGTATGGGATCATCGGGTGATGATTGTGAGAAAGAGCAGTTACCATGTGCTGCCATCTAAAATAAAAGTAGGTGACTCACTAAGATCCTACAAAATGCCTTTGCTAACACTGCTAGTAAGGTCTCTGTTGTAAAAAGATCCTGGTCTTCCAGCTTATAAAGGAAAACACTCATGGCACCTATGTGTCCTAAGGAGTTGATGCAAAGTCAATACAAATCCAGGGTTCTTAGACCCTATAAAGCAATCATTGTCCCTAATGTTACTGATTGGAGACACTTTGGAGGAAGAAACTTCTATGAGTAATGTAAAGAGAACTCCTCCACTCTGGAGTATATGTAGTAACCACCAAAACAAAACCAAACAGCCAACAAACTAGCAACAGGAGAGAAAATAGAAAACAAGAAAAAGAGAGCAATCCACTGTGTGACCCAGTCAGAAATAAAAAATTTGCAGAATAATTTATAAAGTAAAAATATAAAAGGCCACGACTGTTTTTTGTACCTCTACACAATGGGTTCTAAATTAACTTTAATGTCTCTTGAAATGCACTAATTGGCAAACCTTCATGGCCTTAATCAATACAGAGACTCAGGTTACAGTTTTATCTGGGGATCCCACTAAATTTAAGCAAGGTGCATCCTATAATCTAAAGGAGTTTAATCAATACAGAAACTCAGATTGCAGTTTTACCTGGGGATCCTACTAAATTTAAGCAAGGTACATCCTATAATCTGAAAGAGTTATGAAATATAAACTAGTGAAGAAGTGTAACTCATCTTAATCATCAGAATCACTGCCTTGCCTAAATATTCTATGGTGGTCATGGAGAATGGACCAAAGAAGCAATAAAGTTAAAATAAGTCTTTGATACTTAGAACAGGCTTGACAAATTAAAACTCCATGAACTTTTACACTCAGTTAAAAGCTAGTTAAAATGCCCCAATGTAAAATAATATAGGGCCTTCATAGATGGAAACCTATTATAGAAGAATTATTTAAAGACGGAAATAGTGATTATCCCCACTATTTCTCCATTTAGTAGCCTGATTTCGAGGTTCTTAAACCTGAAAACTTATGGCACCTTACAATGGGTTACTTCAATCTTTTTTTTCACACATTAAGGACCCATAATACTACTGAAATTATAAACTCCATCCTATCATCAGATAGTAAATAATTTGCTATTATTGATTTGGACCATATGTTCTATTTAGTGCTATTTCAACAACCTCTCAGCCTTTATCTTCAATGTGATACGACACTTATTGTCCTCAGCTTCAGAGACAGCTCTACCTGGCTTTCACTTTGTTTTATCTCAGGTTTCATGGAGCCTTCAACAGCCTTTGAAATGCATGCAAGGGAAAGGGACAAATGACCAAACCATGGTGAAATCTAATTCTATAAATTTGACTCCAAAATTAAATAATATAATCATAAGCACATATGATAATGATATTTCCCTTCTCTAAAATGATCAGCACAAAATATAGGGACATCCTTTCTTATAGGCACAAAAATAACATACTCATTAAAGTAACTATCAATTTAAAAAATAAAAGAGATCCCTTTTCTTTTCCATTGCTCCAAATATAATAAGTAATGACAAATTGAAAATGCAAATTTTAAATAAACACAAGTGCAAATTTTAAATAAATACAAATTTTGTAAACATTATTTGTCACTGAAAGATAAATTCAGTGGTTAGAAAAGAGTAACCATTGATTTTGATGCAATTGTACTGTTAAAAAAGAAGAGTCATGAGTTTTAAATATAAAAATATAAAAAAGTTGTTATTTATCTTCTTTAGTATTCATTCATTACTGAAAACTTTGTACCAGGAAAAATAAAATACCAATAAAATGATTTACTTACCTAGTGAGCAAAAAAATTTTTTTAAAAACAATTTGTTAGCAAAACATGGTGGAAATTAGTGACAAGTTATTAAGTATAAATATGGGTAGCTACAATATACATTATGTAAATGATGCTGAATCGTTTTTAAAACACAGACATAAGCCGGGCTCGGTGGCTCAGCCTGTAATCCCGCGCTTTTGGAGGCTGAGGTGAGTGGATCACCTGAGTCCGCGGGTTTGAGACCCGCCTGGGCAACTTGGCGAGACCTCATCTCTACAATAAATAAAAAAATCAGCCGGGCGTGGTAGCGCGCCTGTAATTCCGGCTACTCCGAAGGCTGAGGCGGAAGGATCGCCGGAGCCCAACAGGTGGAGGCTGCGGTGGCTGGGAGCGGCCACTGCACTCCAGTCTGGGCGACAGAGTGAGACTCCAACTCAAAAAAAACAAAAAAAAACAAAAAAAAAACCACAGACATAAGATCAAAAGGCAAGTGGTCAAATATATGTGTGAGTTTAAGGCAGAATATACAAGAGCAAAAGAATTGTTGTAATTTTTTTTTGGAGTTGGAGTCTCACTCTGTGGCTCAGACTGGAGTGCAGTGGCACGCTCCCGGCCACCGCAGCCTCAATCCTTCCACCTCAGCCTTCCAAGTAACTGGAACTATAGGCACACAGTACTACACCCGGCTAATTTTTGGTTTATTGTAGAGACAAGGTCTCGCCAAGTTGCCCAGGCGGGTCTCGAACCTTCAGGCTCAGACAATCCACTCACCTCAGCCTCCCAAAGTGCTGGGATTACAGGCTGAGCCACCGAGCCTGGCTGTTGTCATTTTCAACATAAAAGATGATAATAGTTAAACTTTACATATGCAAGTCAAAACTATTTTAGCATATATTAAAAAGTGCAGATACCTAACAGAAAAACATGTATCTGTACATTTAGAGATAACACATGTGTATCTTAGTTTCAATCTATTGTTTTTGTTTTCATTTTCTAAATTCTGAGGAGAACCTAAATTTTCAGATTACTTTTACAGTCTAACAGTTAATGTTAGAGTAAGTAAATTGCACTTAACAGCCAGTATGTGATTCCTTGTAAGTCCAAAAGAAAACACTAAGTTCAATGAATATAATAAAAATGAATGAGATAGTTGTTACTTAATTATCAGTGTTTTAATATACTATTAAAAAGAATAAAATAAAAATGTATTAAATATATAACACAATATATATAAATGTAATAACATTTTAAAATCCTATATTGTAAGTAATGTCATAAGGAAAGATGTTTGTAGATTGACTAGAAGAAAAAAATTGCAATGAGAGATAGAAAAGATAGTGGTACATATACACAATGGAATATTATGCAGTCATAAAGAAGGATACACATATGGACTTTGCAGCAACTTGGATGGATTTAGAATCTATCATGCTCAATGATCTATCACAGAAACAAAGAACAGAGTACCATATGTTCTCACTCATAAGCGGACCTTGAACAATTATGATACTATAATAAAGGGATTGGCAGTAGTGGGAAACTGTCAGGGGAGGGGAGTGGGATTGGCAGATGAGGGAAACTGCTAGGGGAGGGAGGGGCATACCTCATCAACAAGGGTACCTGCATAATCAATGTTTGTATACCTAACCCAGAATTGTATCCCACATCTTTATAAAAAAAAAAATTCAAAATGAAAAAAGGAAAAGATAGTGGTTGTGAATAAGAAACAAACATAAAATATGTGAAAGTAGGAAAGAAGTTCAAGGTGGGGACAGCTACTTTCTTTCTTTAAAAAGTCTCTCCTACAACAATACAAAAAAGATTTTAGCAACTCTATGTGCCACTGTCACAGAGTAGACTAGATGGACAATAACTTCAGGTGATTTAAGGATTTGTAAGCTTGAATCTAGGACAACTAAGGGAAGGCACCAATAACAAAAGATAGACAAGAACATAGATTAATTGGGCAAACAGAAGAAAGTTTTTATGCCCATTTCCAATATTCCACAGGTGAAAACTAGTTTTGGGAAAGAATAAGATACACACACTAACAAATATGCCTTCAGAATGGGTCTTCTGGGAAGTGGAACTATCTGGGAGGCCAAACATGAAACTATTCTGGATATTCTCAAGATGTTTTCCATATTGGAATTCTCCAGGAATCTGGATGTCAGTTTACAGTCTGCACAGCTAATATTTGATATAAGCCTTCTAGAGCAAATATGTTAAGATCTTCCTCGTAAAATTGTGATAATATAGTATAGTTTATCCTCTATGGTAGATTGAACAGTATTCCCCAATATTCATGCCCATCTAGAAGTTTGGAATTTCACTGTATTTGGAAACAAGGTTTTTGCAAATGTAATTAGCCAAGGATCAAGATGAAATCATCCTGGATTAGAGTGGGTCCCAATTCCAATAACTAGTGCCTATAAGAAGATGAGAGGACAGAAACAGACAGACGGATAAATAGGACTTGTGGAGATGGAGTCAGAGACTGAAGCAGCTATAAGTCTAAGAACCTCAAAGGTTGCTGGGAGCCACAAGAAACTAGGAAGAAGCAAGGAAAGATGCTTCCTTAGTGGCCACAGAGAGAGTTACATTATATAAGTATTTGATTTATAAGAATTCAATTCTATACCAGATAAAAATAATTTGGTATCACATGACCTGAAAGAAATACAACTAGCTTATCTGGAATTATCTGAAGAAAGTGTCTCTGTTCTTATCTTGAAAGAAAAATGTCCTGTTAGATTTATTCAGGGCAATATGGCATATGAGAAATCTTGAAGATAATATTCTATAGGAATTTATTTTCATGCACAATATTGACTATATGTGATTTTCTTTTTATATAATGACTGACTTTAGAACCTTACTTAGCCTCTATTAAAAATGCAATCCCAATGAATGAACTGAGTGCACTTGACAGATATTGGGCTAAATTATTTAAAAGTAAAGTTCTAAGAGAATCTGTGTATAAAAGATACAGAAGAATGAATAATTATAATTTGAGATAAATAACAGGAAAAGAGAAAAATCTAAGAAATATGCGATGAAATCACAGTAAAAAGTAAAAAAACAAAAAATTTTAAAAAAAGGCTCAGCATGACAACAGAAGAAAATTATGGCAAAGTGAGAATCAGAGAAAGTATTAGAAAAATAGAAATTTGATTTGTAGAGACCCCGGGACTATTGCTTGATATCCCACATTAAAGAGGTAAAGGTAGGGATAGGAAGAAGTTGATAGTCAGGATTTATTTCACCCCATTAGCCTACTTCAAGAATACTGTAAGGAATCATTTGAAAATTGAATATCTACTGGTGATGTACAAACCAAAATATTTATTTTCATGCTTTAACTAAATAATACTAATAATTGTTTTATTTAGGCATATTATTTTTAAGACCCTAATTTAATCCAATAATCCAGGTCATTTCATTTCATCTTTTTGGGGAGGGGTGAGAGGAGGGATAAGGGATATTTTGTATGCATGTGAACTTGAAAAATAATGTGTGTATACATGAATCTGTGTGTGTATGACTTATTATGTGTTACTAAGCCAATCACTTACATACATCATATTATTTAATTATAAACTACTCCTATGAGAAAGGCATTTATCATCAATATTTTAGAGATGAGAAAAATGAGGCTCAGATTGAGGAGGTAACTTTTTCAATGAAAACGATCAAGTAAGTTATTGAGTTGACACTGATTCCAGAAATCTGACTTCAAAGATGACATTCTTTAACTCAACAATATTGACCATAAACTATGTGAAACATACTTTATATATACAATTTTCTTTATTCCTCACAACAATTTTGCTTTATAGTCATAATGATAACCATTTTACAGATAGAGACTGACTCTCAGATATTATGTAACTTATCCAAAGACAAACAGCTAAAATGTGACAGGGCTGAAATTTTAACCCAAGTGTTTAACTTTGTATGTAATTTGAAATGAAGAATGATGCAACATTTATCAAATGAAATCAGTTTCTTTACTAAGAAATCAAACTTTATTTTATTCACAAAAAACTAAAGAAGACTTTTTAAAAAATTAGTTTGATAACCCTCCTAATATTGGCTCAATATAACATTATTATTTTACACTAAAAGGACTAAATTTGACTTATATTAATTAACCCTGTCAAAATAAAGATTCCATTCTTTAGGAATCTGTTAATTTACTTAAAAAATTTTTTTTCTTTGTTTTTTCAGTATACATAGGCCATAGTAAAACATCTCCAGGGTGAACGGTATGTCTATGTGTCAGGAAATGAAATGGCTAACTTTCCTTATTCTCATTCTTTTGGCCACATAGCATCCTAAGAACAGAGTATAATAGAACAAATTAATGGCTTCTGAAGAGAACTCAGAGAACCAAGCAGTTTTCTGGACAATCATTGTTAGAATTCTGTCAGTTACCCTATCAGCTACCATGTAACATTTTTGTCTTCTGTGTAGCTTAAACGGCTCTAGTAAAGGAAGGACAGAACAGGCAAAAAAAAAAAAAGTCAAAACAATTAAGTGGATGATATTTTCCATTCTAAACTGTCATTCTCCTCACTATCAAAGAGCTCAACTCTGATTCAACCAATCAATATGCTAGGGGGAAATATACTTTGTAGAGTATAGAAACAGACACTTTGCTAATGCTTGCATCATCACTCTACATCAATGTAAAAATAAAAGGTTCACTACTTCACTTCTGATGACAATGCTCTCAAGTAAGTTGAGGATCTTGGACTTGTTTCAGAGGGAAGAAAAGGAAGATATATAGACAGTATCTGGTTATAAGACATTGGACTGGGAGCATCAGCTTATTTTATATATCAGCAGTAGCAATGTTAAATCAAGATATTATCCAACAATCTCTAATGATAAACTTCATATCATTTAGCTGAAATACTGAGTCATCCAGACCCAGACATTCACTACAGCTATAGCAAATCCTTTACCATGTAGCAATGCTATGTATCTAGAAATCTATGAACTTTCATCCTCTCTCCCATCCTTTATTGCTCACTAAACTTCCTTTGTCTACTATCCATCTATGAACACAGCTTAACCTGTGTTAAATCCAGCTGAATCTCAGATTTAAAACCTTTAGAAGCCAGTAAAGTGACTTCTACGACGTGATCAGAGAGACGTGAAGGCAGCAAAGGACACATCGTCTTCTTAGTGCTGATGCAGAACAGATTGTCAAGTAGACAACATGAGCTAAAATGTCCTTTGCTGTCTTTTATATTCATTGCTATCCCAGAAACTAGATGGTTAAAACCAAAATCTCCTCATTCTGGAAAGGTGTTAATAAACTACAAAACTAATATGATTATTTTGTAAACACTTTGTTATTGTTGTAATAGTTCTATATTTTACTTTATATATGTTTTGCAGAACAGACTTAGCCTTATGCTTTGTTAATTTCCCATTTTATATAATTCCAATATAAAGGCACTTGCAAGGTTACTGGATATACTTATTTTTAAAAATTAAAAACAATCCTGTTTTCATTTTTATATTGTTGTTCACCTGTGAACTTGACTGTAAATTCAGATTGAGTAAAATGACCCCAAAATTTTATTATTACAAAGCTATCAACTAAAAAGAACTGAAGAGTAAAGTCCTTTAGGGATAGTAGATATTTTTATAAAGATATGTCAAATAGCATGTAGCAAAAAATAAAGCATTTCTGGAATGAAATATATTACACAAGGAGATGAATCTTACTTACCAAACTCCTTGGGAACTGCTATAGAATAAACACAATTATGTCCCACACTGTAATTTTTTGGATAGTTTGGTGATAGAACAGTGCCTTCTGAACCTGTTGAGCGACTTCCACAGGGTGCTAGAAAAGAATGATAAAAACATTATTTTTAGAAAAAATTAAAAATGCATTCTATGATTACCTTCTTGATATAAAAACTATAGCTACTGGATTTTAGGAAGAAAATTTTATTTTCAACTTCTAACAAGACTCTCCATTGTCAAATATTAAAAAAAATTGTGCACAAACAAAACTAAAAATATTCAAATATAGTGTTTCAGAAGCAAAGTATGCACTATAATGACATTATAATGGTGTTATATGTAGAGGTAATAATAATGGCTTTGCTTTCATCTATGATCAGATTGTGGCATTAATCATGTTTTTTCAATAATGATGAGAAATTACATATGCAAATGAAAAATTATTTTACTTGCTGCCAGGTTTCAAAACTCTATTTAAATTTCACTCTAATGATGCTATCATATAATTAAGCATTTCTATATGGGGACATGGATGGTTACACAGATATGTTCACCCACTCATCTAAGTATTATATTTTCTCATCAATCTTTATCTACTTATATAATTTGCTTTGAAGTCAGAGGACTTGCTGATGGTGCCTGGGGGCGGACTTATTTGCTACTTCAGTACCAAATGTGGTACGTTTATAAAAAAGATGAGGGGGAAACCAATGTTTTGTTAAATTTGTAGATGGTGGTCCTGTTATTCTTAAAATAGGGGCTACATTAAGGTTCATAGTTTTGGAACTCAAGATCTGAACTACTAATGGAAATTTAGATATTAAAAGTGTATGGATGGTAGTTGATATTCCTTAAGTGAATGAGATCACTCAGAAAAGTATGTAGAATGGGAAAAGATGGGTGAAGAGGAGGTTCTGGGGAACACTAAAGATTTACAATCAGAGAAAAGAGTGCAGTTATGAAGAAATTAGACTCTTGGGGGCCATGGGAGATGAGTTTCAATGAAAAGAAAGTGTGCCAAGAATTAAATGTAACAAAGTGGTTAATAAATAAAAATGGAGTCCAGATTGACTTGGGAATTTGAAGTATAAGGGAGTGGAGATTTTCTTCCCAGGGATTGTGATTTGCATAATGAGGGATTTTTTTTCCTAAACAGAAAGTAGGGTGCATTGCCCCCCCTCCCCGCCATTGGAGACAGAATGAGCTTTCTGATAGATGAGCCTAGACAGGAACGTCTAACCTTTCTGTTGAGAGCTACCTCACCTGCGGTGATCACTTTCTGGTGTGCTGTTCTACTCTGTAAGTTTTTCAAGGCGACTTCCAGGGTGAGGGCTGTGGCTGTTGGCAAGCAGCCAGTAGGAAGCCTGTTGTTACTCCCCCTCATCTATTATTAATATTAAAGCTGACGGCTTGATTTCCTTCAGCTTGTTTCTTAATCGGCTTTGAACTTGTGCAGGAAGAACAGGGTATAATTTACCATTCCCCTTAAACACCAAAAAGGAGGATTTCGGTGTTATTAATAAAATCGTTTCAGCTAGAGCAATACTCTGCAAGTTACAGCCAGCAGCCCAAATCCAGCCTGTGGACCAAGAAAGGCTTTTCATTTTTAGTTAAAACAAAACAAAAACTATAGAAGAATATGTGATAGACATGCATGTGGCCAGCAAAGCCCCAAATACTATCTGGCTCTTTGCAGAAGTTTCACAACCTCTGAACTAGAGCTGGGAGGAAGATTGTAGTTAGATGAGTAAGTGGCATATAAAGAAATACAAAAGTAATCAGAATCTTGACATAAATGCCAGGAGACTGTAGGGAGTAGTTGGGCATGATGCAAAGCTCAGGAAGTCATCATTACAAAGGGAAAAATCAGGATCATTAACCTAGAGATAAGATTAAGAACAAAAGTAGAGTGATTACCTTTACACACCAGTAGTGGCACCCCTTTATGACTTGAATAAAAGGCTTAAGAAGACTAGAAATAGGTTTAGGTTTCATATTGGGAATTTATTGAAGTTCATGCTTGAATTTTCCTTCGAAAGAGCACTGGATGTGGTGATGTATTAGGTGTCTTGAGAACAGTCATGACAGTTTAGAAAAGTAAACCCTTTTGATAGATTCTTGGCCACAGTGTTAAAATATAGCAATACAGTATATTTAAAATACACACATACACACAACACAAGCAATATGTTGTACTGAGTAGAGTAGCTAATGAGTGTTCTGCCTGTTTTCTTTAGTGTTCTATAAAAGGGTAATAAATAGTTATAATTAAACATACTAAAATTAGAGTTCTCTCAAAGCAAGTTGACAATGATGATGACAACCAAAGATGCAGCACTCTCATCACTCATTATTGTTTAAGATTAGTCAGGTGTATTCTTATTTTAGCATTGACAATTTTATTCAACTTATAATGCTACTGATGAGGGAATCACTCAAGAATAAGCAGTATGTTTTTGTTAACTTTCCTTCTGGTTTTAAGGTTCCCTAAAATCAAAATTACAGTACGTTGAATAAATGTGACAAAAAACTCTTAGTTTTATATTTGGTAAAGTATTCATCAAAATGGGAGCTTCCAACTCAAGTTCACTTCTGTGACTGAGTCATGAACACTGCTATTCCACACTAACATGGGTCTGGCAGCATCAATTTGTTTCATATATTTTATTTTGCATAATGGACACTTAGGACAGCCTTTGTTTAAAAACTTATTCATAAATATGAAGGGTTATGTTTTAAAATCATGAAAATTATATATAAACATATATAATGGTTGCAATTTAATCACATGTCCTTATGATAACTGATATTATATTAGATGCTATTATTTGTAATGGTGGCCATAATTTTATATTTTTTCTGGTCAGTGTCTACAGCATGGCCTAATTTATAGTCAATCATATATAATATTATAGGCAATGACAATAATTATTCAATATGTTATTAATATATGTAAAGGAAAATTCACTATGCTCTGTGATATAGATCTATTATAATCCGTTTTATGTTTACAAAATATAAATGAAATAATGACTAAGCCAGGCTGACTTCACTGATTCACCTAATATTCTCTCTAGAAGCTTTCCATATTCTTTCTGTTTTAATGTCATCTTATTGGCTGGTAGAGAAAAGGGCAACATTTATCTTTATGACTCTTAATAATCAGTAGAAGATAAAAGCAAGCCTTGACTTTTAACAGTATTCTGATTTTTGCTCTTTGACATATGCTACATACACCTGGACCCTTTGTCAAACTGGCTGTTGTTTCTCTAAACAGCCTATATTCATTATAATGCATTAAATACAAGAATTCACCTGTTTCTGATTATAACTGATTACAAAAATCTATATTTTAATAGCACGTTTGTAGAACATATGAATCATAAGAATACATAGTTCTATAATTGATTAAATGTGGAAAACACATAGATTAAAGAAAAAACCCTTTCTATAGGACTTGAGACTTTAGAAGGTTTGGGGAATATCATTTTTTTTCTCACAAACTTATTTAATTCTTTTTCCATGTAATATCTCACAGGACCAGTGTCCCCAATAACACATTTTGCAAAAGGTCAAACTGATGATTCTAAAATGTGCTGCCTTTTTGGCAATAATTCTAATGTTTATGTAATTGATAGTAATTAATTATAATTTTGCAGAACTAAATAACTATGTTTTATATATACCTACAGAGTCTTTTTTGGAGATTGAAAATGCCAAACTTAGCCTCTTTTAAAATGCCATTATTCTTGATTCCTTTTCCTTGACCCTCAGGATCCAGTTCAGCGTTAATTTGTTGTGTATACTCTTATGTGGCTTATCAACTTCCATCTTCTCTGCCTCTGTCACTGCCATAATGCAGACTTACAACAGTTTTTGCACAGGCTTTTCCATCAGACCCCAGCCCCACTTGTCACAAGTTCGCAGCATTGCTAACAAGTTTTCTGACACACAAGTCTTATCATGCGTCTCCTCTCTTTCTAGGACAGTGTCTGTACACAGTAGGTTCTCTTTAAAAGTGTGTTGGATAATTAAATGAACTCTGCTTGCAAGACTAGGCTACTAGAAGATGATGTTCCACACATACATTTTATCTGTGGAAATTACTCCAGAAAAATTACTTAAATTCAGTACAAAATCCAGATATACTCTCTTCTAAAAAATCCTTATAAACCTTTTTTTTTCCTTTCTGAAATTGAAATTTTAAATCTTTCTTTCTTTGATTACCAGGAAACACTGTTGCTGTATGTTTAGGGGCAATAGTACATGAAAGATATGTAGCTTAAACATTAGAAATATATTCAGTGGTAAGATGTTTGCAGTATGAAAGCTATATGGATATGGAGTTCCATTAAGGGAATAGCAATCACATGTCTACCAATTTATAGTGGATCCATGCAAGTGTGGTCTAAGGAATACCCTCATTCAGTGAGTAAAATCATCCACACAGTCTAATTTTTTATTACTTTTTCTTGTTATTTCTTTTCCTATTTGTTAACTTTTAAAAAATACTGCTGGCTGAATTTTTATGATTTGATTTGTATAAGAAAAATGTGTCTGTGATCCATGTGTCTGTGATCCAATTATACGATATATATTCTTGTTTTCTCCCCAAATTAAGTGTGCAGTGGCAAAGAAAACAGATGTGATATTTCTAGAGAAATCAGACCATGAGACTACACCCTATTCATCCAATGAAAAGGATTTTCCTCCTGTGGTTTGAGCAGGGTTATGTGTGTGGGATAGAGAAGGAGGATTGAAGAGGAAGAAGAATAAGAAATACCTTACCACTGACTGAATTAGAAGAATCTCAAAACATTTGTGTGGAAGAAATACTACTTGCATCTTAAAGACATTATAATACATGCAACATAGTCTTAAGCTACTTTAAATTTCACATCTGTCTCTTCAATTGTGTAATGTATAATTTATTATCAAATATACTGTAAAATGAAGATTATTATGTAATGTATAAATTATTCGCAGAAAGCAAGTTAGGAACTTTCAAAAGTGATGACTTCTTGCAGGTCACAGAAGAGCAATGTGGTATATTAAATCAATAATTTACTAGATGCGGCCTGTGACTCCTTCAGTTTGAAAGAACTGCTGTACCTTACAAAACTGCTGGTATATTTCTAGTAAATTACTTATGCATTGATATAGCCTGATTGAATGTCACAAATCATAAATCCTAATATAGAATGTGTTTGAAAGCTCTATCTCTCATGGAATATATATATATATATATGTATATATATATATATACATATATCTTTTTTTTTTTTTTTTAGGAGAAGGCCTTTCCTTACCCTTAAAGTCTGTAATAGGAATTTGAATGCAGACAGCTATTATTCCCAGTATTGACTTTATGATTAAAATTACTATTGTTTCTTTCTTTTGTTCAAAACCTTGATCTTAGTGAAAATGCCTAACTGTCCTGTCATTCCTTTCATGACTCTATTCATGGCTCCTAAATAAGCATAAGTACTTCATTTGGTTTATCTGCCTTAAATGATAAGCCTTTAATAATGCTCCATTGCATATAAATTGATTTTGTGTTAAGATTCACACTTCTTCTTAATACTAAAAAATAAAATTCATCTGAATGTGGTATCAGTGACTTGTAAACCATTTTAATGACTCAGTAAGTCAACTTAGTAGGATATGAGCTTCTACATCTGTCATCTCACTGATTGCCTAGATTCATTCATTTGATTTTGTTGGTGAAGAAGGTGTCACTTTCAACCCTCAGCACACTGTTTGCTGTGTTCTCCATAAGACTGTGATCTTAGAGAAAGAACAGCCATTTTATGACAACGGCCTATGAATATCTATATACCTTGAATATATCTTTCATGTGACCATACACATACTCTGCTACTAATGAGAATTTTGAAAGGGGGACAATTAATTTATGATACTTATGTCACTCATTTTTTTACTCCCGTTTAAAAATTGGGATATAATTCACATACATAGCATTCACTCTTTTAAAGTATACAATTGAGTGGTTTTTAGCATATTCACAAGTTGTATAACCAACAGCACTAATTTAAGAACATTTTTTTCCCCTTCTTCCAAAGACATCCAGTACATATTAGCAGTTACTTTTTGTTGTCTCCACCCCAAGTCCTTGCAAAAGACTGATTTTGTGTTTGGGAAGACAATTTACTTTTGTTTGTTTTTTTTTAATTTCAAAGATGTGGGGTACAATTCAGGATTAGGTATACAAGTGATCATAGTACAGGTAAAGTTTGGGTCTCCCGTTGGTTCCCACTTTACCTGATTTGAGATCAGATACCCTTATAGATGTTGTGTCCCTCTTCTCCTCCCCTGGCAATATATTGCTACTGCCAATGGAAGACAGTTTCTTAAACTGGCACTTTTTGAAACTAAAATCCTTTTTATCATTTAGTTAATATCTTATTTCTATCATTGTTTTTTAGTATGAAAACCTTTTATTATTTAAAATTACTTAAAGCAACTAACATGTTAGTTTAAAAATGGCTTTAGAAGGGAAAACCTTGTGTAATAATATATTAACTTCTACCAAATCTCTTCACAAATGTTGCTTTCTCAGGAATGTATTCCCTGACTTCTAGATTTGTTCGGAAGTCCTCATTCTACAGCACTTCATAAATTAGTTTCAGGACAGTAATTACAGTTTGCAATTACGTATTTATTTTGTGTGGTTCTTTGGTTAATGTCTACATCTCTAGACTACAAGTTCCAATAAGTAAAAAGTTTTTTTTGTCTTTCGCATACAATTTAAACCTCTGGAGCCTAGTATAGTGTGTCTGTATAATAGGCTTTCAATAAACATATGCTATATTATGATAAATAAGAAAATATAATTTATTAGTAGCTCATTAGTGACTAAATATATGGAATGTAAAATTCATAGATTTGTAAAGCCTTTTGTTTATGATAACATAGCAGAATACAATATAAAACCTAACACTTTGGAATCAGAAAAGTTTAGGTATAAATTTTAGTTTCACTCACAATTTAATGACTGAGTATTCTTGGAAGAGAGGAAAATATAAACTGAAACTGGAACTGGAGCAGGAAGTGTCTGTTAAATCTGGTATACAGTGCGCGTTTAGGCAAGATGAATGAAAGAACTATCCTGACTTTCTCCAGAATCTTCTGGTGGCAATGTCATTAAGCTTTTGGAAGGTCTTAGGAAAATATACTAACTTCATCAATCCCAGGAAGGTACAAAACGTAGAATAAATAGCAGGAGGAATTTTCTTAGAAGTCTGTCAAACTCTTCCCTTGACAGAGAGGAATGCTTTTAAGTGACCCTGCACTTATTGCCCTCTAGAAGGAGTGCATGGCTTTTATTTCCTTCTCTCAATTTCCCCTGAGAATCAACAGCAGAGTATTTCACCCCAAAGGAAGAGGAATCTACAACTCGATTCAGCTGCTTCTCAAGGGTTGGGGTCACTGCCTAGCTGTTGAAGGTCAGTGTAGACATGTCACTCTATTTTTTTTTTTTACTCTCTATTCTTTAGAAGTCCAGGGGGGTGAAAAGAGCCATTTATACTAGAAAATGGGAGGAGAATATAGTCCATTTTCTCTTCTTCCTTATAATCTCAGTGTTTTTTTCCTTGTTCCATGAATTTGGATGAAGAAAATTGTCTATAGTTTCTCAAGACTCTAACTGAATACGTTTCCTAACTGAATTTTAGTATTTAATTACAAATGTAGGCAACAAAGCACAGCAATATTAGAAGTAACTGGGACTTTGTCACCAACAGAATTTGCAGATTTTTTTATATTGCACTATAATTGTCACAGATGCATCAAAATATTCTCTATGCTTGTCACAACTGAAAATTCAGTAGTTACTAGAACTGTTGCTAGCATTTCTAATATAATGCATTAAATAAGAAGCACATATATCCCCACATCAAAATGTGTTTTTTCCAATCATAGTTTTTATATACAACAGCACTGTCATTAAATATAACTGGTTTCCCTTTCAAGCTTATATGTGTTATTTTATTTTATGCACTTAAAAAGATGATTCTAAGAAGGGGTTTATAGGCTTCATTAGAGTGTGCATAAAATTTAGAAACCCCCTATTCTAATAAGATTACTCCCAAACCACCATTCTTTCTCTATTTTTTCTTTTCCTCAAGAGAGCTTGGCTCAAAGATTTTTGTTTCAGCCTATTTAAGAACTGGAAAATATTAGTTGGTCTTCTTTCTCTTTCAGATCTGATCAGCAGGATAGATCAGATCTTCCCTGAATCAGAAAACTCAGGTTTGGAATTTAGGGATAAATGTCCTGTCTTAGGGTTGGCTTAAGCTTGAGGCTATCTAGAACCATAGCCTAAATATGTCTGTTTTATTCACTAACTCTCCTATTTAATTCAGTCTTGATTTGTGTTTGGGGATTAGAGACCAAATTCCCTGTCGCACAGAAAGCTCTAATTTGTCTTCTTTTAAGCATATATCTCCCTTAGGAATCTTGGAGTAAGTGGTTTGCTAGTTGAAGCATAAGTGTAAAAACAATGACATTTTCTTTGTCAAACAAGGAGAGAGAAGCAGCAACCTGCTTTTCTCCTTGAGAGTGGATCCTAGAAAATAATTGGTGTACCTTTTGCTTTTATAGTGCAAGCCTTCTGACCGTTGGAATTGTAATCTGAAATTAACTGAAAGTTCTCACACAAGGCATGGCAGAGACAAGATACGTCAGTATGTCTGTCAGTGAGACAAAGGAAATTTTAATTGTTCTTTTGCTTTTACTTTACTGTATAAACTTGTGTGAGATTTTGTCTAGTCTTTGTAGTGCCCTTCACTGACTGCCTTACATTCTAAATATACTTATTCAATAATAAAACGACTTCCTTTTCTAGCTTTCGTGAAATGAACTCTGTTAGTGGGATCTTTATTGCCCCAAAGATGTAAAGATTTGGCTATCATTAGGTTTCTTGTCTTATTATCTTAATACCATTTGAATTACTACCATTCCCTAATACCATTTGAATCTTGCCATGGCTTCTAAAAGTTACTGTGAACATACTTTACTTTCCTCATCATTAAGCAGATAATTGCTAAGTTGATTAATTATTCTGTAAAATTTTTTTAATCTATAAAAACCGACAACACATTAAAAAGATATGTTTGAAGTCTGATTTAGATATAGACTACATGGTAGTAGAGAATGGGGGGCATCTTAGTACAAAGAGAAATTATGTGACTGTACATCTGAAGATATTGTTTCAATATGAGTTCCAAGTCAGTAGTCACAAGAAAATACAGATTGAACATCCTAATTCAAAATTTGAAATGATCCAAAATCTGAAACTTCTTGAGTATCACTCAAAGGTCATGCTCAAAGAAAACTCTCATTGGAGCAATTTCAGATTTTGAATTTTTGGATTGGAGAAACTCAGCCAGTATAATTTAAATATTTTAATATCTGAAAAAAAATTGAAAAAAAATCTGAAATCTGAAACACTTTGGTCCCAAGGAAATTAAATTAGGGTTACTCAACCAACATGCTCTGAATTATAGGCACTGATTTGTGAATTTCTTCTTACATTGGCTACTCTACATAGTATGCTCCAGAATCCATAGCAGCAGAGATTTATTTATAACAATGTTAGTGATTCTCTAGGCTAGCATACAGGAGGCCAACTGGAGAGATAATGCATGTAGGAGTTATTGTAACATAGCAAGAGCTCAATAACATTAGCATCTCTTCTTGTTTCATTTAAAATAATACTTTATTGCCGGGCTCGGTTGCTCAGCCTGTAATCCCATGCTTTGGGAGGCTGAGGTGAGTGGATTGCCTGAGCCCGTGGGTTCGAGACCCACCCAGGCAACTTGGTGAGACCTCATCTCTACAATAAATCAAAAAATTAGCCAGGTGTGGTAGTGCACGCCTGTAGTTCCAGCTACTTGGAAGGCTGAGGCGGAAGGATCGCCAGAGCCCAGCAGGTTGAGGTTGCAGTGGCCGGGAGCGGCCACTGCACTCCAGTCTGGGCAACAGAGTAAGACTCCAACTCAAAAAATAAATAAATAAAAATAAAATAAAATAAAATAAAATAATACTTTATTTTTCTTTTATATAATACTTTTTCCTCCATCATATGAAAACAAAACATACTTTTGTTTTGTCCAATGCTACCTTAACTTTTTGCAATACAAAATACATTTCATTCTCTATGGAACATAGTTTCGACACATAATCTGTGTATTTTATCTGTGAACAAAATTCCTATGTGTTGATGATGAAAGGAAGATATTTAATGATATTCAGAAATCATTTACCATTAGGCCTATGCTTTATAAATCTTTCATCTATATGTTTTAATTATATCATCATTTAAATAACATCAAATAAATGGCTCCATATATTAAACTACATAATCTTTATATGCATTCACAATGGAATGGGACTGTAGACTTATTTCACATTTCAAACAAATTTTGTAAACCTCAAGAACATTTGAGAGCCGGGCTCGGTGGCTCAGCCTGTAATCCCGCGCCTTGGGAGGCTGAGGTGAGTGAACTGCCTGAACCTGCGGGTTCGAGACCCACCTGGGCAGCTTGGCGAGACCTCATCTCTACAATAAATCAAAAAATTAGCCAGGTGTGGTAGCGCATGCCTGTAGTTCCAGCTACTTGGAAGACTGAGGTGGAAGGATCGCCGGAGCCCAGCAGGTCAAGGCTGCTATGGCCGGGAGTGGCCATTGCACTCCAGTCTGGGCGACTGAGTGAGACTCCAACTCAAAAAAAAAAAAAGAACATTTGAAATAAGGATCTTAATCCAAGGTAAGTCATGCCATCTAAACTGAAAATCTGAAACAAAAGTGAAATTATTATTATTATTATTATTATTAGAGTTTTTGAATAGCCAGGCTGAGCCACCAAGCCCGGCTATTTACTTATTTATGTACCCAAACAATATGATTTTATTATTACTGGGTCATGAGTTTACTAATTTGAGATAACTCTAAAGTTGGAAATCTATAACAAAGAAACGGACTTTTTATTTTTCAGTGTGTTTGTTTCAAAGCTTTCTCATTAGTTGATAAGGTAAGAAGGCTCTCCTTTTTAAAAGCTTTTATCATTCTACGTGTTGTTGGAAGTTGAACAAAGAGTGGTGCTGGATGACTACTGAATGTCTAAACATATTCATGTTTATGCCCTTTGGACAGACTTAGAGGTCATCAGTGATTGAGTTACTTCAATCTTTTGTTCTTTTGCATAATATAGGACTTATATTAACATGAATGAAGTAAAGGTATTACAAATATTTTTGCATATTTTCAAAAGAATGAAGTCGGCACTGGCTATGTATATCTATTAAGGCCTTTGCATTCTAGCTAGAGTTTTGTTTCAGATGAAATGCAAAAAAGTATTTTAGATGATCACATGCATCCCTTTGTGAAACATTAAACCAACTAAAATATTATAGCCACTCTTATGCTCTAGTAATATAAAAAGATCAATACAAAGTCTCTTTCAGAATTAACCAGCCTATTTTTGGAACAGTGATTAAGATAATGAATCTGCAACAAGATTGCTAGGCATGTGTGAATTTGAACTATTGACTAAATAGCTCTCTGTGCCTTGGTTTCCTCATCTGTAAAATGAGAATGTTAATAGTTCCTACTTCATGTGGTTACGGCGAGATATAAAATAATATGTGTCAAAAATCTCCAAACTGCTCAATACACATAAGCCGTCACTGTCGTCTCTTAACAATCCTCCTCCTTATGTGCTTGCCCTATTGAACTACTTGAAATTCTTCCAGTATTCCCTGTTTACTCTTGCTTCTATGTGTTTACATATGCTGAACCCTAGTTGTGAAATACAGCATGTCTTCATTCCTTGTGGCTCACTTAGTTCCTTATTTATACATTAAAAATGCAGTAGATGCGTCACTTTCACAAGGAGGACTTCCCTGATCTCTTGTCATAACTAGGTCAGATGCTTCTCTGTGCTATGCTTACAGTATTGTTTTCACTTCTAACCATGGACCTTACCTGCCTGTATCTCATCAGAATACAAAGTCTCTAAGGGCAAGGATCATGTTTGCATCCCTAATGTTTAATGCAGGATCAGACATTTGGTACTTTTGAATGCCATAAATAAATAAATAAAATGATCTCCTTTTTTGGAATCCTTGGTGAACTAGTGGTTCAGTCCAAATATATTTATACTATAGAGATTTATATTATAATTGTCTATCAATTGGATGCTTACCGTATGCTATAGTAATGGAAAAGTTCAAGAATACTGCATTGATACTGTGGCCAGTACTCTCAAATTTAATGATTTACCTTCCAAAATTCCAAGTCCCTATGATATCTAGGGATTTACATTCATTAGATAAATCTTTAACAAGGATATATAGTTGTAATTTTAGAATAGATACTGATTCCATCCTGGGAGCCCTGAGGAGCAGGAGGATGATAAATAGGAATAGTTTTTGTTTGTTTTTTTCCAGTAAGAAGACAAGTAATTAGATGCCTGAAGGAAATGAGAGAGCAAGCCAGCCAGTGAGCTGGGGAAAGAATATTCCAGGCTGAGGAATAAGAGCAAAAGCCGCGAGGCAGAAGCATGATTGGTGCTTTGAAGAAATATCAAAGAGGCCAGTGTTGCTTAGAGGGTATAGTAGAGGGAGAGAATAGTAAAGACGTCAGGGAGAATATGGGCAGATGACAAAGAGCTTTATAAAATCTCTGGCATTTATTCTGATTTGGGAAGACATTGGTGGATTTTGAGTAAATACAAGACATAATCTGAAGTATGCTTTAAAGATTGCTCCACTGTGTTCAGAAGATACTGTTTAGGGAACAGGGGAAGGAGAGAAACTAGTTAGGGGAGAGGCTGAGAGGTAAGAGTTGGCTGGTGCTCTGGATTAGGGTATGCCATTAGATAAAGTAAATCAAGGCAATGTGATTAAGTGAGATAATGAATCTTAAGGCAAAAATACAGAATCTGTCACTATTTGTATCTTATTGCCTTTACCTACTACTGAGTCAGATTATGGATAAGAATAATATATAACTTCTGCTCTAATCCAGTATATCCATAGATAACTAGATAATCCAGAATTTCAACAGATACTTTTTGAAGTATGAAAAATAAAAAAGAAATTATTTTGTAAACACTTGTTTTAAATAACAAAGTGAATTGTAGGTACAGATATGCGGTGCTGCTATCATTTAATATATGTGACATTCTCATGAGATAAACTGCAGAGTTTCTCATCACTGAGCAGGATTTACCACAGGATGCAATCATTTTGAATCTCCTTCTGTCAAATATAATCTCCCAGTGTCACATTTAAACTCTTAAAAAAATTTTCTTCAGATTTAAAATGTACACTTAATCCTAAACCATGATAAAACATCTGTCTTCTAAAATAGAAAAACTTTGTAAATTCGTATGGGTCACTTCAAGTTAACAGGTATTTAATAAGTGCCTGTTTGTATAAATTAATATGCTACATGTTAAAGAGAATATGTAGCCCATGACTCCGCAGAATTTATGTTCTTCTAGGGTGAGACTAAGACAACATTGGAAGAAAAAGCAAAATGTAGTTGTATCCTAAGAGTTTACAGAGTATAGTCATGTTGGAATTTACTTTTACATACAATAAACAAAAAGACTTCCATATTTTGGCACTTTGGAATCAAATAGCCAATTTCCTATGTGTATACTTTAAGGCAAAGACTATCAGACAGTCAAAATTTTGTCAGAAACTTTAGTCAGGATTCCTACTGTGCCCATGTTCTCAAAACTTAAGTCAGGATTCCTACTATGGGATCAGACCTAGATTAAAAAGCGGCAGAGAGCCAGCCACCTAATTCTCAAACGCTGATAAAATTAGAAATAAAGGCATAAGCATGTTAACACATGACAAAGGCAATCAATCACCAGAATGGCCAAAAATAATATAACTATAGAACATTGAAGAGAGGGGCTGTGTATATAATATGCCCTATATTTTGTGTCAGGGTGTCAGTAGACACTACCTAAAATTGGTAAACAAAGAAACAGAACTTCATATGTTCTGTGGCATTATAGAAGAGGCCATTAGAGCAATTACAAATAGAAATTATTAGGTCTGCTTCAGGGGAACAGGAGGATAGAGGGGGTAAGATAGATGAATGATTGTTATTTTAAATATAAGCCATTTTGTATTATTTGTATCATTTTCTTAGTTAATATATAAAACCTCACTTAGATAAAATATATAATTTATCTTAAAAATAAATAAATATAATCTGTTTTTATAAACAACAAACTATTCTGGCTCTATTACAAATGCTTTAAATGCCTATTTTTGTCTTAAAAGTATTAAGTTATAATGTTTGAAAGTCAGCCAGTTTTGTATATAATCACTGTGAGAGAAAACAATTAGACATGTGTACTACTTATATACTCTAAGGCAAAGCCTACCAGTCAGTCAAAATTTTGTCAGGAGCTTTAGTTAGGATTCCTACTGCACCCATATTCTCAAAGACTTTAGTCAGTCTTCTTACTGTGGGATAAGACCTTGATTGAGAGAAACCTTGATAAGGAAATTAAAGTGTATTAAGTGCTCCTTATTGTGTGACAATGATGGCCATGGAGCCAAATGTTTTAAATAAGTTATTTAATTTATTTATCAAATAATTTTCTCAACATCTCTATAAATTATACAGTGTTATCTTATAATCAGGTATACTAAATAAATAAACTGAATAAGGCCATATAGCTGACCCAGGAACTTTTAAAAAAATCATTGTTTAGGATTAAATATATCTCATTCTAAAACATGTGTTTTTTTCCCCAATTATACCAGAAATTATTAGCTATGGTCATACATTTATCTTCAAGTTTTCTAATAGCTCAGGGAATTCATTAAACAAATTTTATTTGATTTCCATAATATTTTGGCATTTGATTAAAGGTGCAATGATACCCAACTTAATTGATGGTAAAAATTATTATGTCTTAGAGAAATTTAAAAATACTCCTGTTCAATTTTCAGGAGTGAATGAATGTGTATATTCATATAAAAGCATAGATAAATTATACTAAATTAAGATTAAAATGCCAGAACTATACTATTTCAACCAAAACATAACACATAATGCAATGTGTGTTTTCCAGCACTTTGCTTCTTTTGGAACACTGTGTTGAAAATCACAACTTCCATATTTTAATATGCTAGTGTTTGTCAGGAACTTTACTAGGTCTTTTGCATGTGTTGTGTTTATTAATTGAATCTTCATAGTAACCCACTAAACGAATAACTATTAATCCAGTTTTAGAGATTTAAAAGTCAAAACTCAGCTTGCTTTAGATCATAGGTGTCAGAGGATTTGAACTCAGGTCTGCTCTACTCTAAATTGTCTGTAGGTAAGAGTACTCAACCAACAATAAATATATTAATTAGGCTATAATTGATTCTATGAAACATTTTTGGTTCAGAAAGACTTATTTGCTTATATTATGGCACACTGCATGACAAAATGAACATTTCCGTGACCTACCAATATAGAAACTGATTGGAAAGGAACAGGATTACTGTGGCAGCCACATTCTTAATGAGTGCATGCTGTCCACTGATGCTCCTGACTTTCTCACCTGTCTTTGAAAGCCATCTATTGAATCAGTTATTCCTGTGACTAACACCTATCCTATTGTTCTATAGTTTTGTTTTCCTTTGCTATTCCTCCATCAGGACTTTTGGTTATTTTGCATCTGGCTCCTAGACATTTAATTCTAAACTCAGAAATTTTCCACAGTTTCCAAATGATTACTGACAATACATTTAAAAAAGTGGTTTCCTAAATATAGAATATTTTCCCTGCTAAAAACAGATTTTTCTTTCATATGGCTAAATTCTAAGGAAATATGATAACTCGCTTATGTTTCTTATAAACTTCCATGCTATCAATCATTTTTTTTCATTGGAATAATTAAGTCTAAAGTAATTATAATTTTAAAAAATTCATTTTATCTTCTGATAGATGAAACCATGGATGGAAAATCAAAAACTAACTAGCTATTCTGCTAATTGCTGGATCAATTAGTAAATGTCCACTATTTTTTGCTTTCTTATAACACCATTTTGAAGTAAATGACTACAATTATCTACATTGTAAAGATGAGATAAAATAAGCCTAAGAGAGCATAAGTGACTTGTATAAGTCAGAAATCATGCACATATAATTTTAATAAGCTAATACATTCTACAACTAGGAAAAATACCATGTGCATCAGACACCCAAAACTTGTTTTTAGTTCAAATTTATAGTAAGATATACACTTTATATCATGGCCCAATGCAAACACACACTTGAATGCATGCACATGCATATATGTGTGTGTGGGTCTAAGTTTACTTACTGTGTTTTATGTATCTCTGTATATATAACTTTACAGTATGTTTTCTTCCTTTTGTTTATGTTTATTTTAATTGTATTTGATTCAATTCTATGTCTATTATAAAAATGCTGGTCATACCTAATGATTTCATGACTCACTGGTGGTGACCCATAGTTTGGAAAATCTGCCCTAGATGATATCATCTCGGTGTCAATTTTGTACAATGCATTAGGGTCATTCAACTGACTACAGTGTCTGTAGTTACCTTCCACAATGATATCATAGTTTTTCTGTCCTTCCTGAAATGCTCTTTTTCGCTGTATCTCTATTGTTATATATAGGGGGTTATATAGATGTATACTATTTGTAAACACGCAGTATTACTTCTTCTAGATAACCTAATTCTTAGAAGGAAGGTATATTCTTCTGTATCCTTATTTCAGATAAAGAGTTACTAATTTTTGAAAATATTTAAGTTGTTGCATTTTATCTGCTTGTGTTGAAATGTCAGTTTCAGTGTTTGTGCCTCACTTACTCAGCCAATATTTTCTGAGCATCTAACATTCCCAGGCACTCTTCTAAGTCCTAAGGGCACACAAATAAACACACCAGGCAATAACCCTGCTCTCAGAAAGCTTGCTTATTATAATATGCATATTACTTTAGAGACACCTGGGAATATAAGTACTTTTAAAAACTAGTACTTTATTGAATTCAATTTTTAAAAACCTTTGATAAAATCTCTGCATTGTCAATACCATACTTGCAGATTATATCTCGAAAGGTTGACCTTTTAAAATATAGAAATGGCTTTAAATGTTCTTGATTCTTTCTAGTAGTGAAAACTCAGCAATAAAAATGTTTCTTACCATGACAACTTGGTAGGGCTCTGTTCCATCCAGGTCTTCCATCATCTCCCATGATACAGGTGAGTGTCGAATAACCTTGAAGAACGTAACCAGCATCACAGTAATAGGTGACTGTTGACCCTAATTTATAATCCATTCCAAGTCTGGTGCCATTCATTATATTGCCTGGATCAAAACAGGACTCTCGGAGTTTTGCTGTAAAACAGTGTTGATATAACATTAATTGCTTTAAAATACAGTCAGCGCTCTATATCCTTGGGCTCTGCACCCATGCATTCAGTCAACCACAGATAAAAAATATTCTAAAGAAATTGCGTCATCATGGAATATGTACAGACTTTTTTCATTATTCTCTAAATAATACAGTATAAAAATGATGTAGCTAATATTTACATTGTATTAAATACTGCAACTTAAGTTGACTTAAAGCATATGTGAGGATATACATAGGCAAAATGTAAGTACTTCACCATTTTATATCAGGGACTTGAGCTTTTATGGATTTGGTATATGTAGAAAGTCCTGTGACCAAGTTGCCCATGAATCTTGAGAAATGACTGTACTTTTTCTATGAACGTTTAGGATATGTTGATTTCTTCCTTTAACCGAAGAGAAAGCAATAGCATACTTTCTGTCTGTTTCAGGGCTTAAAGTACAAAGCAGCCCTTAACCCTATCTGACATTTTGCTAATTCATATTGATATTAGTAAGAATATAATTTTTCATAAATTGCCTCATCAAAATTAGTATCTAATTATATAGTCAAACATAGTGCTTTAAAATTTATTATAAATTATTATATGCTACCATCCATATGTAGGTACTTTAAATAAAGTACTTTTGAAACAAGCAGGACCCCTGATCATATTTCTTCAAGTAAAAAGTCGTTCCACTTAGTAATGTATACTCATCCTATTTTACTGAACCTAGAAGTGATTTTGTTGCCTATATTAAACTCGGTTCATTTCACTTATAGAAAGAGAATGAAAGACCCTATTTTTCTGTCCTGCAACCATTTTCCTTAACTATTTCCTCTACTAATTCTCCACATTTCTATCAGATGTCTCTCCGTTATAAGATTTTTTAAAAAAATCCTAACTGTGGTATTTTTGGACAGATTCTCTATGTCAGTGTCAAGCACTTTCAAAGCTAGCAGTAACAGACAAATTGAAAAATAAAGACTATTTACAACAAAAGAATTGCTTTATATGTACCCAGATGGTGAACAAAGAGACTGACAGAACACTTAGGAAATGAGTATAGAAATAAAAAGATTAGTTTGTCCATTTTCTGGAGTTGGTATTAGAACACTTTGTTGTTAACAGACCTGGGTAGTGCCTTAAGATTATTTCCATTTTGCTATTATTATTATAGATTACTTAGGAAATTCAAAAGAAATATACATTGTAAGGGCCATTAAAATAAATTCAGGATAAAAAATGAGATTTTCTGCAACATAATTTATTTCATCTTAATGAGAAGTCAGGAGGTGAGTGATATGAATGAATATGAGTCATGGAGCTGTTGGAATTTAAATTAACATGTTTGGCTATTACAAACATATTACTATATTATAATTAATTGTAGCAGTAAGAATATATTTCCTCCATTCATATACGTTTGCAAAGAGTTCAATGTATCTCAAAATTTATAAGAAAGAATGAGAAATCTGTGCTTTAAGAAAAGGTGTATATAATATCTCTCAAATCAACTAAAGAGAAAATGGTGGAATCACACATTGAAATAATTTTAATACAATATCAGAGGAATTAAGAAGGTTCACTGCCTGTCCTTCCTTCCTTCTTTATTTCCTTTCTTCGAGCAATTTACTTAAGAGCTTACTATCCAACTAACTGAAAGTAGAGCAGTGAACAATCAGAAAACGTTTAATCCTCATGGAGTTTGCAGACTATTAAGACAATAATTATATTAAATGAAGACTTTGTCATGAATGTTGTGTAAGGAAAAGCCTTCAGGAAGCTTCCTGAGTGAGTGGCATCTAAAGTGAACATTGAGAGAGAAAAGGAACTGATCAGGGGAAAGGGGGATGAGGTGTATGATAATGCGGAGGTGTGCCGAAGTGCACGAGTCAGATAAATGCAATTCCCGAGTTTCAAACCAAAGCAAAAAGACTAGATCTTCTTCCAAGCACACGCATACACATATGGACACATTCACACACATACAACATATTTGCAACCCGTATAGTATACTCTGGCTGCACTATAAAAACTGCTTCTCAAACCAAGGAATCGATTTTTTTGTAGAGAAATTATTCACCCAACACTTTTCAGGAAACAAGGAAAAAGAAAAACAGAAGGAGGGAGGAAGGGAAAAGAAAGAGAGAGAGGGAGAAAGAGAAAAACAGCATGATGACACTAAGAATGGGGCTTTAGTGGTGTAGGTATTGATTGGTTTACTTTTAAAAATAAAACCTTACATTGAGCCTTCCCTTAAACAAGGAGGAAACCATAATATAATTCATAGAATGAACAGCAGCCTAGCATTTGTAGTTGGCCTTCATAAAATTGAAGTTGGTCTCTGGAGGGTAAAAGAAGGATTTAAATTTCTGTTTAAAAGGATTAATCTCTTTGACAAGTCAATTTGGTTTTTCCTTCTTTAAAGTTTTCCCCAAAGTTTCAATAGCATGCCGGTGAAACTATAATGCAAAATTATGTTTTTTGAGGAAGAGAAAACAGCTGAAAAATTTAAAAATATTGCCACTGCAACAATTTCACATTGCTGGTCTCAATTTGAGAAAATTCATTTATCTAATTATTATGTTTACATACTACCTTAAATCCTTGGTGAATAGTTTCTGTGAATAATACTGCCCTTGTTTATTTCCATGTATTCCATAAAAATTACATCTGGAAATCTCAAAAACACCTGGAGAATACTTATATAAATGTCTAGACAGTAGATGGAAAGGCAATTTTAGTTTTTGAATAAAAATTGTGAAGCAGACAAGTTATTGATCTTATTTTTAAGAGTAATTAACTTTATTTGCTTTAATAGAGATTTGCCTACTAAACAGAAACTAAGTAAAAGAGTCTATTGCTTTCTTATAGTTTTCAGATAAAATATATCAGAAAATATATTTTTGATCTGTTGCTTCTAAAATATTATAGTTTTCATTTAAAATTATGTCTGCTGAGTATGTATATTGATAAATGTTTGTATATACTATATATAACATTTTGTGTATGTGCATGTTTTTAATTTTTAATTTTAAATATGTGAGGTACGATTCTGAGTTAGGCAAACTTTCATTATGCAGGTACCCTTGTTGATGAGATATGCACCCCCTCCCCTGGCAGTTTCCCACTATTGCCAATCCCTTTCTTATAGTATTACAATAGCTGCTCAAGGTCTGCTTATGAGTGAGAACATGTGAATCCTATATATAACTTTTATTGATGATAGAAGTGAACATAAACAATGAAGCTTATGTCTTAACTTTCTATTAAAGACCTATTAAAAGCTTTACTTTTTCAGTGCTTACAGAAATCAACTTGCTTAAACCAGGGTGTATGACACATACTACAAAATACAAAGGAAAATATTTTTACTGTCTAGGGCTTTGATGTTTACATACGTCCATTTGGGCATGAACATTTTATTTTGAAAATTCTAAGATGTTTTTCTTTCTATGACAGTTATAAACATCAGCTCCACTTTGTTAACCTTAAGAAACTAGACAATTAAAGAGGAAACATTTATTGAAATATGGATAGAAGACAGGGAAGCTGATAAGAAAACACAGACCCTGGAGATGAAGTGAACAATGAAATTCTCCCATGAACAGGAGATTTTGAGAACCAGGCTAGAGAATTAATTAAGTTGGATTTGAGAAGTATTCTTGTAAAGAAATACCACCTGGAGTATAAAAATAAGAACTTGTGAAATTGTCTGTTAGTGAACACTGGTGTAGTAGGTGAGGATGGTAGCTGGGAAAAGGATGTAGTTGATAAGATGATTATGTGTTTATCTTTGCCATTACTTGTATTTTTCTTTGCCTTTACTCTTAGTGGTAATAATAATTTCTGTAGTCTTGTGCAACTCATTTAATCTGATCTTCAATTTTGTCATTAAAGCACTAAAACAGGCTTAGCAATACTTATAATGCTGTTAGCATAATAATTTTGCATTAATAAGTGTGTCTGCTCATGAGGAGTGATAGAGATAATGCATTTAAAAGAGCTAATTGGAGGTTGGGAAGATGGTGGCCAAGTCAGTCGGACTTTGCGAGTCCCTGTGTGAGTGAGTGGGTGTATGGAAAATTTTGTATACGTGTCACTGTGTGGGTGGGCATGTGAACGGCTGAGTGAAGGCTAGGGAACTAGCAGCTAGAGCTCTCCTGGTGCAGTGGCTGGTGCCACAGCTGCTGGGCTTGAACCCTAGTGATTCCTGGGACACAGAAGCCGAGTGCCATTTTCTTTTTATTTTCTTTTTTTTAAATCAACAACTCTCCCGGAAAAGAAAATGCTGGAAAAGACTGTCTAAGTGGGGGTTCATGAGCAAGTGGCCAGGCCCCTGGTGCAACAGCTGGTGCTGCAGCTTCTTTGCTACAACCCTGGCTCTTCCCAGGTCACAGAAGTGAGTGCCATTATTTTTTTTTAAGGACAAAAGTGGCGGGGAGAAAATATAACCCCAGGCTCTCCCACACTGGTGCAGCAGGAGGGATACTGCTTGCTCCTGGCTGTGACTTACCACTTTAGCACCTGGCAGGGCATGGGCAGCAGGGGCTGTGAAAGGAGTCCAAAGGCAAAGTCCCAAGGAAGAGGACAAGAGAGGCACCCCGCCACCATCTTGAAGGCAGGGCAGGAAAGTGCTCCACTTGTTCACCACAGAGCAACAGACCTGATCTCTGTGACTGGTGGATCAACTACTCAGGAATTGATGGTGGCCCAGAGAGAATATCCTGCAAGCACAGGTCCCTTTGGAGGGACCTGTCAAGTGCTGTCTTCCAGGCGTCCCACTCCCTACCCTGATCTAGCTGTGGGACAAAGGGTGTGGCCAGAAAAGAATGAGAAAGGACTCCAAAGAGATCAGTGTTGAGTCTGAGGCTGATCCAAACCTCCTCTTCCCCAGAAATCCTCTGAACATCAGACCCACACAGCTGGGCCACGACTGAGAGGGACAAACCCAGGCAGAGCCTAACATCAGTTGCAATAGAACTTCATTCCAAGATAGGCCTGGCTGGGGCACCCCATTCCCCCATTGCGAGTACATATCTGGGGAGGAGACAATTCTGAACATCCTCAGTGGAGGAGATCTCCCTGACCATACAAGAGTGAGAGGGGAGGACTGCAGTCCCACTCACCTCTACTGCCCCTGTTCCTTCTCTGCTTCAGACACTGAAGAGGTGGCTCTGCAGGAGAGACCAGATTAGAGGAACAAATACAGAGCCTGCCACAAGAGGGCAGGTTTCTTTTTTAAATTTTCAATTTAAAAAAATTAAAATTTTTTGACATTTAGCTCATCTATTTTTTAAAATATTTTTCCTTTATGCATTAATGTGTATGTGAGATTTGATCTGCTACCCCCTAATTATTTTCTTCTTTTCTTTTTCTGTTTCTTTCTTCTTTTATTTGTATTTTTCTGTTTATGTGTGTATGTGGATGATTGAGTGCTCGTCTTTCAATTTTGTTGTTGCTGTTGGTTTATTTTTTCTCTTTTGTTCTTCTGGAGTATTTTTGTTTTCATTTTTTATAGTTTAAGGTGTGTGTTAATATATGTATGAGGGTTTGACCTGAATTCCATTTTTCTCCCCCGGTCTTTGTTTTTCTTCTCTATTCACTTTATGATAGGCATGTGTGTTTTGAGTTTTCTTGGTTTTTTGTTGTTTGTTTTGTTTCACTCTGATATTATTCCAGTTTATTTTGGGATGTGAGTGTGTGTGTCTGTATGTGTGTGTGTTCAATTGTTTTTTGCCTGGTTTCTGCTTTGCATTGTCATATAGAGTGGTGATGGGGAGTGGGTCTCTGGGAACATATACCACATTATGTGAGCACTGCAATTTGCAAGTAGTCTCTGAATCCCAGCACCCCATCCCCTACTTTACTCAAATTTAAAAAACTACAAAAGACAACAAGCTTCCTATCTACCATCCTATTTCAAAATAGAACAAATCCAGAGCCCAGATCAGGGAAGAATAGAGGACTGAGCAAACATCAGAAGGGGAAGCCTTTCCCACTGACACTACATAACAGAACTAAAGTTAAAAACAAGAGATCTCTTACAAATGAGGAAAAAGCAAAGGAAGACCTCAGGCAATTTCAAATGTACCAAAGACAAAACTCCTGAAAGATCAGACCTTGGTGTCCAAACGACAGTCATCAATAACTGGCCCCAGAATACAACGGGGATTAGGGAATGGATGGAAAGAGTGAATAAGACTCAAGAAGGACAAAGATGCAACACTGAAAGAATTTGTAATAGAGATTATGGCAATAAAAAATTTCATCCAGGAAATACATGACAAGCATGGAAAGCAGAATTAATCTAACTGAAGAAAAAAATCCCAGAACTTGAAGACCAGAACATGAAATTAATCTTATCTGTAAAAAACACAGAAAGAGTACTCAGAAAGAAAGAACAAAGCCTACAAGTGATGTGCAATTATATCAAGAGGCCAAACCTACATCTGATTGGTATCCCTGGAGAAGAAAGGGAAATGGAGAACAACTTGGAGCAAGTATTCCAGGAGATAATCCAAGGAAACTTTCCCCATCTCACCAGAGATGTGACCAGCCAAGCACAAGAGATACAGAGAACCCCCACAAAACATAAAATGAAAAGACAAACCCCTTGACACATGGTAATTCACCTACACAAAGTAGGCACAAAAGAAAAAATCCTAAAGGCAGCAAGAAAAAAACATCAGACTACATACTAGGGAAAGCCAATCAGAATAGCAGGAGACCAATCATCAGAAACACTGCAAGCAAGAAGGGACTGGAGCCCGATATTCAAAGTCTTCAAATTTAAACAATTTCATCCAAGAATGTCCTATCCAATCAAGCTCATCTTCATCAGTGATGGAGAATTAAAATCCTTTCCAGACATCCAATCCCTAAGAGATTATGTAGCTTCCATACCAGCACTACAGGAGACAATTTAAAAAGTATTAAGACAGAAGAAAGAAAAAAAGAATGATCACACACTTCCCAAGAGAACAGCAGAACACTGAATCAACAGAAAATACAGTACAGCAAGAAACTTGAAAAAACACAAATACATAAACCCCAAAGCCAAAAGAAAAGATGCAAACAAAGAAAAAACTTTATAAGAACCCCATGAGAGCAATAAACAATCACATTTCAATAATCAGCCTGAATGTGAATGAACTAAATGTACCACTGAAAAACACAGAAAGGCAAACTGGATAAGAAACCATGTTCCAATTATTTGCTGCATCCAGGAGACTCATCTCGCTACAAGGAATGCACATAGATTCAAAGTTAAAGGATGGAAAATGAGTTTCCAGGCAAATGGATCATAAAAAAGGACAGAAACTGCAATCTTAATATCAAACAAAACAATCTTTAAGCTATCAAAAATATAAAAAGATGCAAAAGGACACTACAAAAAGTTGAAAGGTTCAATCCATCAATAAGAAACATCCAACCTAAAAATATATGCACCAGCATTTATAAAGCAACTACTAAGTAAACTAAAAAAAGATACTGACTCTAACACTAGTATAGCGGGGGATTTGAATACCCCACTAATAGCCCTAAATAGATCATTGAGGCAAAAAATCAACAAGGAGATCCAGAACCTAAACTTAACATTCGATCAAATGGACTTAATAGAAATCATTAGCCCAACAGCTACAAAATATGCAATCTACTCATTACCACATGGAATATATTCCAAGATTGATCATATCCTTGGCTATAAACCAACCATAAACAAATTCCATAAGGTTGAAATCTTGCCATGCACACTCTCAGACCACAGGAATAAAAATAAATATCAAAATCAACAACATTTCCTCAAAGCCCACAAAGACATAAACACAAACAGCATGATGCTGAATGACTACTGGGTCAACACTGAAATCAAAGCAGAAATTAAAAGATTCCTGCAAACAAATGAAAATGAAGAAATATCTTACCAAAACCTTTGGGATGCCGTGAAAACAGTTCTAAGAGGGGAATTTATATCTCTATGAGCACACATCAATAAAATGGAAAGATCACAAGTGGAAAGCCTAAAAAATCACCTAAGAGAGCTGGAAAATGAAGACCACCAAAACCCCAACTTTAACAGAAGAATCCGAATCACCAAAATAAGAACCCAAATACAGGACACAGAAGACAAAAATATGTTAGAAAATATCAACAACAAAAAGAAGCTGATTCATTAAAATTAACAAGATTGATGGACCCCTAGCCAGAATGCCCAAGAAAAAGAGAGAAAAAGTCCAAATAAACACAATCAGAAATGCAAAAGATCAAATCACAACTGACCCTGAAAAAACACAAAAAATTATCAGAGATTACTATGTTCACCCATATGGAAACAAACTTGATAACCTAAATGAAATAGAGGACTTTCTGACATCACACAACCTCCTGGTTGAAACAAGAAGACATTGAGACACTGAATAGACCAATAACAACTCAGGAAATTGACTCTGTCATATGAAAACTACCTAAAAGAAAAAAAAAAAGCCCTGAACAGGATGGCTTTCCAGCAGAATTCTACAAAACGTACAAGGAGGAAGGAGCTGATACCAATCCTTTTGAAAGTATTCCAGGCAATTGAGAAAGATGGAATTCCCCCCAAATCATTTTACAAAGCTAACATCACACTGATACCTAAAGCCAGTAAAGATCCTACAAAAAGAGAGAGCTATAGTCCAATATCCCTTATGAACATAGAGGCAAAAATCCTTGACAAGATTCTAGCAAATCAGATCCAAAAACACATCTCAAAAATCATCCACTGTGACCCAGTAGGCTTCAGCCCCAGGATGCAGGACTGGTTCAACATTCACAAGACCATAAATGTAATTAATCATCAACAGATGTAAAAACAAGAACCACACGATTATGTCATTAGATGCAGAAAAAACTTTTGATAAAATCCAGCATTCCTTCTTGGTAAAAACCCTCAAACACCTAGGTATAGAAGGAACATACCTAAAAATAGTTAAGTGCCATCTACAATGAACCCACAGCTAATATATTGCTAAATGGACAGAAACTGGAAACATTTCCCCTACAAACTGGAACAAGACAAGGCTGCCCACTCTCAACCCTCTTGTTCAACATTGTGTTGGAAGTCCTAAATGGGGCAATTAGACAAGAGAAGAAAATCTGGAGTATCCAAATGGGAAAAGAAGAAGTCAAGTTATTCCTCTTTGCTCATGGTATGACCCTATACTTTGAAAATCAGAGAGAATCTTTCAAAAACCTGCTTGCACTGATAAAGGACTTTGGCAGTCTCAGGGTACAAAATAAATGTGCAAAAGACAGTTGCATTCCTATACACCAACAACAAGCTGGCAGAGACCCAAATTGAAAGCACAATCCCATTCACAATAGTCACCAAAAAAATGTAATACCTCAGCATCTTCCTAACCAGAGAAGTGAAAGAACTTTACAATGAGAACTGCAAAACACTGCTCAAAGAAATCCAAGAAGACACAAACAAAGGGAAAAATATTCCATGCTCATGGACAGGAAGAATCAACAGTGTTAAGACGTCCATCCTACCAAAGGCAATCTACAGATTCAACGCAATACCCATTGAGTTACCAACATCATTCTTCTCAGAACTGGAAATGACAATACAGAAATTCATATCGAAACATAAATGACCACAAATATCCAAAACAATTCTTAGCAAATGAAACAAAGCAAGAGGGATTCCAGACTTCAAACTTTGCTATATAGCTACAGTAATCCAAACAGCCTAGTATCGGTTCAAGAACAGGCACACAGACCATTGGAACAGGATAGGGATTCCAGAAGCAAAGCCTCAATTTCTTAACCAACTCATCTTTGGCAAAGACTCCAACAGCAACCACTGGGGAGAGGAGAACCTATTCAGTAAATGGTGTTGGAAAAACTGACTGACCACATGCAGAAGATTCACACAGGACCCCTACCTATCACTATATAAAAAATTAACTCTAAATGAATCAAAGACCTAAACCTCAAACTATAAGAATCTTAGAAAATGCAGGAGACACCCTCATGGAAATTGGGACTGGCAACCAGTTCCTATTTAGAACCCTAAATGCCCTTATCTTAAGAAATAAGATAGGCAAGTGGGACCTCATCAAACTAACGAGCTTTGCAAAGCAAAAGAATCCATCAAGAAAGTAACCCACAGAATGGGAAAAAAACATTTCCCAACTATATATCTGACAAAAGCCTAACATCTAGAATCTACAAGGAACTCAAAAGCGCTGAGAGGAATAAAACAAACAGCCCCATTAAAAAGTGGGTAAAATACACGAATAGACACATCTCAAAAGAAGATATATGGGCAGCCAACAGACACATGAAAAAGTGCTCAGCCTCACTCATCATCAGAGAAATCAAAACCACACTGAGATATCACCTAACCCCCGTAAGAATGGCCATCAGTTATAAAACAAACAACAGATACTGGCGAGGATGCTGAGGAAAAGGAACGCTTCTACCCTTCTGGTGGGAATGCAAACTAGTGCAACCTCTTTGGAAGACAGTGTGGCAGTATCTGAAAGAACTAGAAATTGACCTTCCATATGACTCAGCAATTCACCTATTGGGATTATACCCAGAGGAACTCAAATCATTCTACAAAAAAGGTATCTGCACACATATGTTTGTTGCAACTCTATTCACAATAACAAAGACATGGAACCAACCATGTTGCCCATTGAAGCTGGACTGGATTAAAAAAATGTGGTACATATACACAATGGAATTTTATTCAGCCATAAAGTAGGACAAACCTATGGACTTTGTAGCAACTTGGATGGATTTAGGGTCGATCAAACTCAGTGATCTATCACAGAAACAAAGAAGAGAGTACCATATGTTTTCACTCATAAGCGGAACTTGAAGAATTATAATACTATAAGAAAGCGATTGGCAGTAGTGGGAAACTATCAGGTGGGGGGGGTGGTATTGGCAGTTGAGGGAGACTGCTAGGGGAGGAAGGGGCATAACAAGGTTACCTGCATATTCAATGTTTGTATACCTAGCCCTAAATTGTACCCCACATCTTTATAATAAAAAATAATAGTAATAATAAAGAGTTAACCATTATACTTAGAGTAAGCACATACTAAATAATTAATATTATCTTTTTAAAAATTCAAATTTGTGGTTCTTTTCCTATAGCAGCATAAATCTTAAGTTTTTGGTAATAACGGGACATGGAAATTGATCAAGTTGGGAAATTGGGAAGGACATATATTTAGCTGAGATAGTGGCAACTAGGTTTTATCTCAGTGGTTTTATTACTCGGCTTTTGTAATAGCTACCTAGAAAATAATTGAAAGGACATGTCCAGTTTCCATGAGAAAGAAAAAAGTAATCAATTAGCATCATCTACCTTTTTATTGGTAATGAGATACTGTTGGGTCTTGTTGTCTTTTATCATAGTGATCTCTGGAAAGGTTTTACTAAATACAAATTCACAATAGAACTTAGTTGTATCTAAAAAGACTTGCTAAAAATTGTCTCTATTTCCTTATTTTTAAGCAGATCATATTTATGTCTGCCAACCTGCAGATATAAGTAACTATTTCCAAGTCAAGTTAACATTTATGAAAGGCCGAACAGGAATACAACATTTCAAGAATGTTATTCTTCTATGATTCTAATTATAACTTGATTTTAAAACATAAAACACCTTTTTAAGATGCTCAAAACCAATAAATTAATACATAATCCTTGAATACTGTGTTTAGGTGCTATTTTATACACTCAGTGTATAGTGGTGACTAAACGGACAAGGTCCTTGTTCTTAAGAAATCTGTGTTTTAGTATATGTGTAGGGGGTTAATGGAGAGACCGGGAGTACAATAAGTACTAAGCTTGAAAGTAAATAAGATAATAAATAAACAAGTGTCAGATATTGATATAATTATTTGATAGCAGGTGGAAGATTTTGAAATTAGGCGTATAGATAAAGCACAAGGAATATAAAGCAAAGAATAAGAAGACAAATACTTATAAGTAGGCTTAATTCAACGAATTTTTTTAAAATGAAATAATTTATATGTACCTGAAAATAGGCTTTCATAATATATAAGCAAAAATTGTCAAAATTTTAAGGGAAAAAATGACAATTTAAGAATAGTAGACTTTACCCAATTATTTCAATAATTGCTAGACCAAACAGATTGGAAAATTGTGAGAAAATAAATTTTTGAAAACATAATTAAGGAGCTAAATTTACTTGGCATATATATAAAAACATGAACCCACCAATTAGATGCAACTAATTTTTCTCCTACTACACAGGGGATGTGTCCATTAATGCCAACATAATGGGCTACAAAGTAAGTCTTAAAACATGCAAACAGCCGGGCTCGGTGGCTCAGCCTGTAATCCCGCGCCTTTGGGAGGCTGAGGTGAGTGGATTGCCTTAGCCCGCGGGTTCGAGACCCGCCTGGGCAAGCGAGACCTCATCTCTACAGCAAATCAAAAAATTAGCCGGGCGTGGTAGCGCGCGCCTGTAGTTCCAGCTACTTGGAAGGCTGAGGCAGAAGGATCGCCGGAGCCCGGCAGGTCGAGGCTGCGGTGGCCGGGAGCGGCCACTGCACTCCAGTCTGGGCGACAGAGTGAGACTCCAACTCAAAAAAAAAAAAAAAAACATGCAAACGATTGTAATCATACATATCTGACTAGTGCAAGTAAATCAGAAATTTATCATAAAAATACAGATTAGAAATTCATTTTGATAATTTAAATACTTTTAAGTAACACCTCAGCAAAGAAAAATCGCATGCAATGCAATTAGTACTAACTTATAATAAAATCAAGACAAATCTCAACAAAATATCAAAGCTTATCATAGCAGCTTATGAGGTTCTTAAAGGAAAATCTATAGATCCAAAACCTCATATTAGAAAAGAAAGAAAAATAGTAATAAATGTGCTAAACAATGTTAGCAAAACACATGCAGTAGCAAATAAAGTAAGAGAATGTTGTGAATATTTTATGTAAATAAATTTAAAAACATAGACAAAAATAATTAATCTTTAGAAAGAGATTTTCAAAAATTTAAGATGAAACAGCAAATCTGAATAGTAGCCACTAAAATTTTGTTAACTTAAATTCCAAGGTTTTAGAGGGAAACTTTAGCAAACACTCAAGAAACAAATGCTCCCTATCTTATACAGACTTTTCTAGTACTAAACAACTGAGAATGCTCCTAGAGTTAGGCAAGTAATGTAATCTTGACATCAAAACCAGACAAAAGCAGTATAAGGAAGAAACATTATAGACTAATCTCATAGTAATAAAGCAATGAAATACATTTTTATAAAATATGATAATAATTCAGTGGCAATATATACCATAGTCAAAATTCTTCAAACAATATATTAGTGTTCTGAAATCAGTAAAGTCTATTAAAAACAAAAAAATCATGAAAAAACTGGTTTTATATAAAAAATGTTAGCACATTTTAATTTTTAAAGAAAATCTATAATTTTCCACATTAGGAGCTTTACAAAGGAAAATCATGTGATATTTTTAATAGCTGAGAAAAAAGCAGATGATGCGTTTAACCCTATTTCAATTATTTCAATGTTTAGCAAGCCAGGTATATAACTTTTAATAATTGATAAATAATATCTGACAGTAGTATATATGGACTCTGGAGCCCATTTGGAATTAAATTTTAGTTTTACCATATTATTTTTGGGAAAATTACTTAACATTGTTGTTCTACAAATTCTTCACTCATAGACGTAAATGATTTTTATATATAAATTACTTTGAAACGTGTCTAAATAAATAGCTAAAAAGTGTTAACCCATACTAAAATTGCCAACCATACTGTAAAGTGAAACATTAGATGTGTTCTTTTTAAAATCAGCAATGACACAAAGATAGTGTCTATCACTGCTTCTATTTGACATGGTACTTAAATTCTTACCCAGAGCATTAGACCAAAAAGCAAAACAAAACAAAACAAAACAAAACAAAACAAAAACAACAAAAAAGGAGAATTAATGTAAGTACAGATTAGAAAGAAAGTACTGTCAATATTTGCATAGAAAAATTAAAATATCTATACAGAAAAATGATAACTAAAATGCTGTAATGAATTAAGCAACTTTGCTAGATACTAGGAATTATAAAAATCAATTATGGCTTTATCATTGACAATAACCAGAAAATCTAATAAGGTATCAATTAACAACGGAAAGTATAAGACATTTAAGATTCAGATGAGAAAACGTTTATAGAAACACCATTACTGAAAGACATCAAAGAAAGCAGGAGTAAAATGAGAGATATGCTATACTAATAGATTAAAAATCATACATACTTCTATTTATTCCCAAATAATTTATAAATTCAATACAATCACAATCACATTCAATGGGAAAATCAAGCTTAATTCTAAAATCTAAATAAAAGTTCTAAAGGTAAATACAGATGCCATAACAATTTTGACTTATTTTAAAGCTATGTCAAAGTTCAGCAATATCTTGACCTGGAAATAGAAAAAAAGGCCAGGGGGAAGAATAGCGAATTTGGAAACAGACATAGAAGCTTCATAATTTTTTTTTTTTAAGATTCAGGGGGTACATGTGCAGGTTTGCTACATGGATATATTGTATAATGGTGAGGTTTGGCTTCTTGTTTACCTATCACCCAAATAGTGAATATTCTACCCACTAGGTAGTTAGAAACTTGATATTAGACAGCAATAGCATTACCTGTCCATAAATGGTTTTAAATAACTACCCATATGGAAAAAAAATTAGACTTCTAGCTTGCACAAAAATGAACTCTACATTGATTAAAGATTTACAGATGAAAAGCAAAACTTTAAATGCAAGTTTAACTGGAAAATGTTTTTATGGGACCTCAGAACAACGAAGGATTTTTTAAACAAGGCACAAAAAGCATAAACTATTAAGAAAATAAAGGATTAAATATTATGATATTGATTTTTAAAAATTTTGCACAGCAAAAGTAAACCAGAAATAAAGTGAAATCATTTGCCAAAGATGGTGGCTAGATATTTACAACATAAATTACAAGTAAAGGATCAATAGACATAATACATAAAAGATTCCCTATAAATTGAAAAAAGGCAACTAATTAGAAAAATGTGCAATGAAAGTAATATTCAGTTAACAAAAGGAAACCTCAGCATACAAAAATAAGGAAAAGTTGTTCAACTTAATAGAAAACAAAGGAAAGGCAGTAAAAAATGACAATGTGATACCACTTAACACCCATGAGGTTAACAACTTTCAGATTTGAGTACTAGTTTTTCAGAACTGTGGAGTTTCTGAAACTCTCATCCTATGAAGTCGAGAGTATAAATTGGTACAACTTCTTTAGATAATAATTTGGCAACATGGAGTTAGATTGAAGAGGTTCACATCCTCTGATGGGATAATCTCACTCTCAGGTATGCAGATGTCCTAAAGAGAATCTCACATATATGTTCAAGAGCACATGTAAGTAAATATTCATTTCATCATGATTCACTTATTGTGGTAAAAATCTGGAGCAACCTAAGTGTTTATCAGCAGAAATATATATATATATATTAACTGTGATACAGTCATATGATACAATATCATAAATAAATTAATAAACTAAAGCTCTATGTCTGTAACATTGATAAATCTCAAAAACAATGTAAGCAGAAAAAGCAATTTTCAGAAAGATGTGTACATGATACAAATAGAAACTTTGTATGAAACTAGGATGGATGTGTACATGACGGGAAATATAAAAATGTGTACATGCATACATAGGCAAAAGATAAGTACCAAATTCAAGATTCAGAGGGTACTGGCATGGAAAGAATGGAAATGTCTGACATGACCTTCAGTGTTCACTGTGAGATGCCTGGAGAGACAGCCAGGTGGTCTTGACCTATGGTGAGGGGATCATCTCCCGGGTAGAGATTGCAGTGCTGTGCTCAAGCTCAACTAATTTCTTAATTAATATTCCCAAGGTATAAACTTCCTTAGTGTCTTCTGGTGGAGAGCAGATAGCATTTGTAGACAACCCCAATGGTAGCATTTGCTGGTACCCCAAATCCTCATTGTCTATGCATTTTCCTACAGACAAGGCCATTTTCTTACTTTTCCTTGTGTCAAGTTAGGTGGTGGATACATTGAAGTTGGTTTTATTATTCTGTATAATTTTCAGTTATTGAAAAAATTTCACTTGAAAAAAGGTGACAAAGTAGCAAGTCCAAATTAGATATTTTCAGAAATCAGTTGATAACTTGAGATAAATTATCAGTATGCCCTTTGGATTCAGTAATTAAAAAATAAATTTAAACTTTAAACAGCCAATATATAAATCTGTTCCTATAGGCATTAGCTATAAAATTTTAGAAAAAAATTATTTATAAACATCCATAGGCATTCTAATATTATTTATTTAAATATTTGCAGAAGTATTCTAAAACATTATATGTATCACTATGTTTTGTTCTCCCTATTCTGAATACTGACACATTTAAATATCTTAGATATTTTGTGAAATACAGTTATTCTATACTTTGTTCTCCTTGTTACTGAAAGCAGTCTGAATAAAGGCATTTGAGTGAAACCTCAGCTTCCAAAAAATGAGGCTTTTGGTTTTTGTATTTTAATATTTTGTGGCCTCAGCCAACTCCTTCAGTAAACTAATTGCTAATTTGTTTGCCTGATACATTTCCTTTGGTGGCAATTAGGAAAATGCTAATTTCCTTCTCTATGATAGGAAAAATCTACAGTGAGAACCCTTTTATGAGATGAATTGCACATAGTCTGCATTTTAAAATGCACATAAAACTAACCACTAACAATAGCAAATACATAATTATTATCCTGTATAAAATATCCATAATTTAAATCATGAAGCTAACATCAAATGTTCATATTTACCTTTGTATTCTAAATGAAATCCAGTGTAACTAACAGATCCATCACTTCGAAAAGCCAAATGCATTGTATTGGAGCTGCTTTCTATTCTCTCTGGTAATTTGCTGTCTTGAAAACTCCCAATCAGTGGACTATTACTGTCTGGTCCATCATAGATATAGAGGAAGTCATAGTTTGGTTCTATGCTAAAACTGGGGGGAGGGGGAGAGGAAGAGTGAGAGAGAGAAGTAGAACAGGCTATTAACTATAATAGTCATATAATCTTAATTCAGTGCTTAAAAATAACAACAGACCTTATCAAAATAAGTTAATATAAAAATTTTCTGGCAACAACATGTTGAATATGAGTTTCAAATCAGCAGTGGGAAAAATGTTGATATTTTCAAATATCTTAAAGTTGATACTATGTCTACAGGAAATACAAGTGATTGTAAGGCAAACAACTTAGCTGATGGAAGGACACAGGATTAGGAGTCAGAAGATGAGAGTTCAAGCCTCGTTAGTAATATATTCTTAAACGAATTGCTTGTAAAGTATAAAGGATGGTATCTATTTAATTTTTTTCATCCGTATATGTTGTATCATGAAAATATAACCTTTTTTTTAAAAATCAATGGTACTATTTGCCTTGAACTTCAAATTTTATGAAAATTGTTATTTTAAAATTCAACTCTACATATCAGATTTAAACAAAAGTTAAAATATACAATTTGCATTTAAATTACTTAAATGAAGCATTGCATATTGCATTAGGCATTCTTTTTCCTGAAAGTAAATATATTTTCTATTTTTGGAACTTAATGTAGGATAAATCAAACCAATACACTGTCAAAACTGGGTAATGTGAGAAAAGCATGTAATTGAGTCAAATAAATATTTTTAATATTGCAAGGTTTTCATATTGTAACTTGCCTTAATAACCTCCAATAATGTAAGAATTGTTCCACAATGATCATAGAACCCACATACTTAGAAGGCAGGAGATATGTAGTTAATTTCACTATTATGTAACTGAGACTGTGGCAGAGAAACAGAATGAAAAAGATGGACTCATTTGGGTCAGTTAGAAAAGTTACACAGTTTGTGATATAAAAAGAAACTAATAAAGTTTGCAATTTTTAAAGATCCATCAGCAGAGAAACTATTTTGTAATGTTTTGCCATCTTTACCTGAATCTAACCATGAGTTTTGTTAGGTGAAAATATTTCCAAATCTATGGAATTTATAGAAGTTAACTTTCTACAACTATTATCATCCTTATTGTGTGCATGTATAAGAAAGAAGAGTTCACTTTCTCAGTTTGTCCATAAAAAGTGATGAAAAAGACCGGATAGTGCAGAGGTTCTCAGACTGCTTACATAAGGGTGCTTGTAACTTGAGGAAATTGGGGACGACCACTCTATTATATTTTGTTTTAACTTATACAGTAGCTTCACAAATTTAGTTCAGTTAATTTATTTTGAAACGTTTCCATGAATCTGAGGCCTGAATTTCATTAACTATTGGTATAATATAGCCCAAATCAGAAGATTAAGTCTGATTTCATTACTTCTTACCCTTGTTCTGAAACAAAACACAACCTCTGAATTTTAGCTCTTTGAACAATAAAATTTGATGGTAATTACAACTTCCTATCTCACTGCTGAGAGAATCACTAGAAACACGTTTCTGTAAATGACGTATTTATTAGGCTTGGAAGGCTGAAAGTCTATTTAGTAATGGAATGCAGTACATTTCTTTTTAATTTTTAGTTTGGGATTAAATTAATAGTCAAAGTATTGATTTATAACTTCTTTAAAATGAAAATAAAATTTTAGAGTCTTAGTTGTAATGATTGCTTTTATATGAAAAGCCAAAAGAATAATACACTTTAATAGTACATTATATTTTACAAGGTACTTTCATAAATATTAACTTGGTCTTGCCAATAATCCTGTAGTATAAGGGAGAGTTTATGATTTTCATTTTACCAACGAGTACACTAAAACCCTGAAAAGTCCGTGGTTTCCCTAAGGTCACATAATAAATGACAGAGCTGAAAATCAAATTCTGGTCATGCACTTTATGTAAGTACATCCTTTCACCCCCGCTAGGATAACTTTATAAGCAAAATAAATTAAACCCTGTATCATACATCGTGATATTTATAATATCTTATCTGTATTAACGTTTCCTCAACTGGGAAAATGGGGATAATAATGGTACTTAACTCAGAATGTTGTCTTATAACAGGGTCCTGGCACATAACTAACATTATCATTGTGTTGCTTTGGTATTACCAATTAGCAGTACCACTACAAATTATGCAATTGTACAATTACCAATGCCACTATAATTATAAAGCAATTCATATGTTCACACTTTTGCTAAATTTTTATGAGTTCAAATGATCTTTACTTAAAAAAAAAACCAAATTTAAAATGTTAGAAAATATTGTATACTTAAACTTAACACTTGACGTAACTACCAAGCAAGCCTTAGCACACTGGTGGCAGGAAATGGGGTTGTTTCTAGAGTTCATACACAGACTATATTAATCTTAGTGAAGATCAGAAGCTTTTCTACTTAGGAAATATTTGAGTTGCTATTACTTGACAATTCCATTGAAATCTTAAGACAGAGGGACAGGTTTTGTGATACCAGGTATTTGCTCCAAGGGAGGAAACAGACTCATTCGGACAAATAACTTGGCCAAGGCAACACGTATGACAGGGTATAGCTAGGGCTCAAATCCAGGTACTCACTTTCCAACACAGGCTGCGTCCCTCACTACTTCAGTATTAAGCTAACTCTGCAGTTTATACTGCTAAACAACGAATGTAAAATCTGGAATGCTCCTATGTGAAGCTCTATCATGAGACAAGTTCTGCTGATAAATCAGACAGAAATAATCTATTCAAATTCTTCTTTGTCAGCTTGAATTAATGAGACCACCAGAAAGAAAAGTAATTAGGAAGTTGGGCTAGGTGGCTCAGCCTGCAATCCCGTGCTTTGGGAGGCTGAGGTGAGTGGATTGCCTGAGCCCGCGGGTTCAAGACCCGCCTGGGTAACTTGGCAAGCCCTCATCTCTACAATAAATCAAAAAATTAGCCGGGCATGGTAGCGCACTCCTGCAGTTCCAGCTACTTGGAAGATTGATGCGGAAGGATCGCCCGAGTCCAGCAGGTCGGCGACAGAGTGAGACTCCAACTCAAAAAAAAGAAAAAAAAAAAAAAAAGAAAAAGAAAAAGAAAACTAGTTAGGAATATGTGTCTTCCCAAGGCTAGTGGTGGTGCTGTACATATGGGTTTTTAGATACTTCACAAAGGTTGTGGGTGACGCACATGTGGGAAAAAAAAGTTGAAGTACTGACCTTTTAAATCTTGAAGCTTAGGAAAAACCGAATTTTTTAAAAGCAGTGATAGTAAGTACAAGGAGGAAGGAAAGGTTATAAAGAAATCAAACTTCATGAGAGTCAATTTAACACTCGACCTTTAAAGTGTTTCCCCTGCACTGGAATTTGGTGAAAATGTTCACCCACTACCATTCATAAGTGTTATTCAAGTATTCAAAGCTTTGTTAATTGCAAAGTGTTAGGATTGAGATTAGTTAAAAATAATAAAAATGCTATGTACTGAAATAAGGATTTGCCTAGTACAAATGTTAAAGCAAAATGACTACAAAATATTGTTTAAATGTGGAAAGGTATAAGAACTCACCTGATAAATGCCAAGGAGATAACATAGTCTGCATTGACGGTGATAGTCCAGTCACAGTCTCTGCTGTGCGGATATGGATGAGGGAAGTTTGGCGAAAGAATAAAGCCTGATGATCCTGTTAAATTGCCTCCACAGGGTGCTTTAATTCAAACAAACAAAAAGCAAAACCTCTTAAGAGATTAATACAATTTATTAGTTATCAATATTTGTGAATAAATATCTTTAAAAGGGTTTATGAGGTTTTGTACATAAACCCTGACGTTTATAGTACCAGATGCTTGGATGCTGCATTGTCTTTCAAGAAAGACCATTTAAAGTATCGAATACATGCATATGTACATGCGTACAGTAAATGTAGCTCCTTTCCTGACTTCAAGAGACAAAAAAATTGTATATATACTTCCCTCTCTTTCTAATACTATTTTGTTTAGAAAGAAAAGCATTGATAAGAGTAGTAAAGATGCTTTCCCTCTAGTTACTAAGACAAATCCGAAGATTAAAAATTAGAAGCTTAGGAAAGCTTCTAATAATAAATGAAAGCTAATAATAAATGAAACAGTTGTATGTGAGATACTTGACTTTTTTTGTGTGGGTCTTCCTTAGAACATTTTATATATTTAAGGAGGAAGACACTTTGTTGATAGTGAGCGAACATGCATGATTATCTGAATCCTATACTACTTAACAATAAAACACTCATACTGAACATTTGGATAGTCATAAATTCTAGTTGCCTGATCGTTGATGAAAATGGGTAGTTAGTACAGTTGTTATTGCAGCCCCCCCAAAAGGTTTCTGTAGCACTTCAATAGAGAGATTCAAAAAACTGTCAGTGAAATTCAGACAATAGATTCTTAAGGGGATTACTGCTGAAATTTTGTTAAGCACAGTTTATGCTAAAATATATATATATTACACAGAGTTGGTATCTTCAAAAAATAGATACATGAAGAAAAATATAGAAGTCCCTGGTGGTAGGGTGGGCGAATGGAAAATATAAATAGATACACACGTATATGTGAGAAAAAGACTGAAATTGGGGTTCTTTGGTTCTCACCATGTTTCCTACACATAACCAGCACATCAGCATTCTTCTCATATCTGGGTTTTTTAATTGTAGTTTTCTCAGATGCATATTATGATTCAGTTATAAGGCATACAAATTCTTTTGACAGCATAAAACTGGTTTTGGGGGAAAAAAACAATTTGGTACTGTCAACATTTCAGCATTTCTGTTCTCTGCCCGAGTCTAAATTTGCAAAAGCACCACTGCAGTTTGGTAATTTTGCCATTTAAATCATAGATGTCTGTTATGTCATTCCTCTGCATCCCTCTGCTACTCTTGTCCTCTTGTCCTCAGTGCCTCAGTCATTCCCAGAAGCTGTCTATATTTTGTTGCTCAGTGCTCTCTCTCTGTTGTGGTAGACCCTCCCCACCACTTTGCAATAATCCTTTCTAAATCAAAGTCTCTCCTAAGCTCTGATTAGTTTTTTATTTGACACAACTAAGTCCTTTGAAGGAGAAATGCCACTTTCTGCACTTCTGTGCTGTATTGACCTACAGTCCTGATTAAGATGACAAGCAAAGTTGGGCACCAAATCAGGGAAATGTTTCGTATGTTGTATCACAAAGAAAAGTACCAACGTGTTCTTAATGAGAAGAATTACCGTAAAGTTGAGACTTGTTTTTATTTTAAGTTATATTTAGGAAGACATAATAATCTTTTTATTACTTAGGCACTCTAGATGTCTTTGTTTTTCCACCTCCCATTCTCTCCTCAGCCTTTGCCATCCCCTTTAGCCACTTGGCCCCCCATGCAAGCACTTCTTAGTTTGTACTTAAATGAGGTTTGTATTGATAAAAATAATGGAGACTTTTCTTTTATCTTTCTTTCATATCTGTGGTCATTCTTAACTATTGATTTTTACCTTAAACTTACTCTCCGCATTTCTGGAATTTCACCTCTGATTCTCTTCTAGTGTCTTTGTACAGACTGCCACTTTATTGTCAGGCAAGTCTTCCTTTATCTCACCTTATAGTCTTGGTGTTCTTCTGAGTTCGTTGTTTATTCTTCCTATTTTTTACTCGTTACATTTTTCCTTATTGACCATATTCAAATGTATAATTTGTATCTTATATTTTGTATACACTGATAACTCCTTCTACAGATTTCTCGGCTGAATTCTAAACCATATGTCCTAGTGTAGAACCTCGTAGTCTATAGGCACGTCAAACATACAATGCCCCAAATACTCAAACCTCAAATCAAATTTGCTTCTCCTCCTGCATTAGCAAATTGTTAGAAGAGCACTATCATCCACCTAGATTCCCAAACTAGAGGCCTAAGAGTCTTCCCTTTACTTCACTGCATCTTTATAGCCCATCTATCAAGAAGCCTTGCCAAGATTCTACTTCATAGGTATTTTCAACCTGCCCTTCTTTCCTTGCCTGCTTTCATATTTCCACATCTACCTCTTCTCTCTAGAATTATTGCAATGGCTTCCTGTAAAGTAATCTAGTTCTCCCCCAGTTTTTCCCAGTGAAAACATCTAATCATATTATGCCCATAGATGAAATTCTGCAGAAGTTTTACATTTCCCAGAAGATAATGCCCCAACTCTAATACAGCATTCATGATCTGACCCCTACAGCCTTTTCAGTCTCATCAGCCCTAACTCTAGACATATAAGTCATATTCAAACACTATCAAATTGCTCATAGTTCGTTGTACTTCCCTGACTTTGCTCATTTTATTTCTTATTCCTGAAATGTCTTGTTCCCTTTTGCAGTTACATAACTCTTATTTATGTTTTCAGATACATCACTGTCTGCTGGAAGTTTCCCTGAAAAACCCAGCATGGGTTCTGCCTCAGCACTCTCCAACCCACTCTGATAGCCATGGCAACCTCTGCCTATCTCCATCATTTCCATTACTATATTTTATTTAAATATTCCTCTCAAGCGTTAGCATTCACCGCTAACAGATAAGCTAAAGACTGTGTCTTATATGTAATTTTATACCCAGAATTCAGCACACACTATGCATTCCATAAATGTTGACTTGCTAGTGGCTTTATATATTGATTATGAAAATACTAAAGATGACTGTATGCGTGAATGCACAGTCTAATCTGTAGCTATGTATTTTGGTTAAAATAACAGCATATTTTGCCTTTGGGGATTTTAAAATTATATGAAAAATATGTAAAATATATATAATTACAAATGTATACACAGGCATACCTCAGCGATATTGCAGGTTCAGTTCCAGACCACAGCAATAAAGTGAATCATAAAATTTTGGAGTTTCTTAGCACGTATGAAAGTTAAGCTTATACTATAGTATAGTCTATTAAGTGTGCAATACCATTATGTCTAAAAAATGTGCATAACTTAATTTTTAAAATTTCTTATTGCTAAAAAACTGCTAATGGTCATCTGAGGCTTTAACAAGTCATAATCTCTGTGCTAGTGGAGGGTCTTGCCTTGGTGTTGACAGTTGCTAATTGATCAAGATGGTGGTTGCTAAAGGCTGGGGTGGCTGTTGTGATTTCTTAAAATAAGACAATGAGGTTTGCCACATCAACTGACTCTTCCTTTTGTGGAAGATTTATCTGTAGCATAAGCTGCTGTATGATAGCATTTTTACCCACAGTAGAAGTTCTTTCACAATTGGAGTCAATCCCCTTAAACTTGCTACTGCTTCATCAACTTAAGTTTATGTAATATTTTCAAACTTTTGTTGCCACTTCAACAATGTTCGTAACATTTTCACTAGGGATAGATTCCATCTCAGGAAACCACTTTATTTGCTCATCTTAAAAAGAAACTCTCATTGTTCAAGTTTTGTCATGAGAGCGCAGCAATTCTGTGGCATATTCAAGCTCCATTTTTGAATCTAGTTCTCTTTCTATTTCCACCACATTTGCAGTTACCTCCTCTGCTGAAGTCTTAAGCCCTACAAAGGTATCCATAAAGTTGGAATCAATTTCTTCCAAGCTCCTGTCAGTGTTGATATTTGGACATCCTCCCATGAATCACTAATGTCCTTAATAGCACCTAGAATGGTGGATCCTTTCCAGAAGATTTTCTATTTACTTTGTGCAGATTCATTAGATAAATCACTATCTATGACAGCTATAGCATTATGAAACATATTTTTTAAATAATAAGACTTGAAAGTTGAAATTACTGCTTGATCTACGGGCTGCAGAATGAATATTATGTTAGCAAGCATGAAAAAAACATTCATTTTCTTGTACATCATCAGAGCTCTTTGGTGACCAGATGCACTTTAATAAGCAGTATATTTTGTAAAGAGTTTTTCTCTTTTTTCTGAGCAGTAGGTCTTAATAGTTGGCTTAAAATATTCAGTTAACCATGCAGCAAACAGATGTGCTTTCATCTAGGCTTTGTTGTTCCTGAGCACAGGCAGAGTAGATTTAGCATAATTTTTAAGGACCCTAGAATTTTTGAAATTGTAAGTGAGCATTGGCTTCAGGTTAAAGTCACTAGCTACATTTGCCTTTAACAAGAGATTCAGCCTTTCCTTTAAAGCTTTGAAACCAGTCATTTACTTCTCTCTAGCTATGAAAGTCCTAGGTGGTATCGTCTTCCAATATAAGTCTTTTAATCTACATTGAAAATTTGTTGTTGAATGTAGCTACTTTCATCAGTTATCTTAGCTAGAATTTCTGGATAACTTGCTGTAACTTCTCCATCAGCACTTGCTGCTTCACCTTGTAATTTATGTTATAAAGACAGTGTCTTCCCTTAATCCTCTTGAACCAACCTCTTCTAGCTTCAAACTTTTCTTCTGCAGCTTTCTAAGCTTTCACAGAACTGGATAGAGTTAGGGCTTTCTCTGGCTTAGGGTTTGGCTTAAGACAATGTTGTGTCTGGCTTGATCTTCTAGCCAAACCACTAAGACTTTTCTCATATTAGCTATAAGCCTGTTTCACTTTCTTATCATTCCTGTGTTCGCTGGAGTAGCACTTTTAATTTTCTTTAAGAATTTTTCCTTTTCATTCACAACTTGGTTACTATTTGGCACAAGAGGCTTAGCTTTCAGCCTATCTTGACTTTCAATATGGTTTCCTCCCTAAGTTTAATCATTTCTAGTTTTTGATTTAAAGTGAGAGATGTATAACTCTTCCTTTCACTTGAACACTCAGAGACCACTGGCCTAATTTCAATACTGTTGTGTCTCAGGAACTAGGAATATTCAAGTGGAAGGAGATAGATGGGGGAACAGTTGGTTAGTGGAATAGTCAGAAAAACACATTTATTGTTTGTCATCTTAAATGGGTGTGCTTTGTGATGTCCCAAAACAATTACAATTACAATGTCAAAGATCACTGATTATCAATCTCTATACCAGATGTAATAATATGAAAAGTTTGATAAACTGCAAGAATTACCATAATGTAACAGAGAGACACAAAATGAGCACAAGCTGTTAGAAAAATGATGCTGATACAATTGCTCAATGCAGGGCTACCACACTGAAAACAAAAAACAACACTAAAAAAAACATATCAACAAAGCACAGCAAATCAAAATTCAATAAAATGAGGTAACGCATGTATGAAGTCTGTATGCATGTATATATGCATAAAATAGTGGAATGAATTTGGCAAAGTAGTCTATGTGATTCTTTATAAAGTGCTAAAGAAATTGGATTATGTGTATTTAGGAGGAATGGGAGAGCAATTTTGTTTGTTTCAATTTTCCTTATTTTTTATGAGGCCATTTTTTATTGTTAGAAATTTTATGCAAATACATGCATAAATATGTATGCTGTACATCTATATACTTTATCATAAAACATATAGGAAAATCTCTTATGTATACTTTTTAGTATCTTACTGGATATTTTCCATGAGTATACTGTTATTTGGATATAAGATCTATCATCTAACATTTTTATTCTATTATTTAAATTATCATAATTATTTCTTAGCAATAGAGGTATCGATATCATGCCTAGGCTGGTCTCAAACTCCCGGACTCAAGTAATCCTCCTGCCTCAGTCTCCCGAATAGCTGGGACTACAAGAGTACACTTATTTAAATCATTTATCAAAGTTTTCCCAATATAATTCAATGTTGTGGTTGATTTTGAAAATCTGTGAAAGTCAGTGAGACAAGTAGAGATGTTATCTGACATTTATAAATTCCAAACACTTAGTGAGTAAAGAAAATATCCTCTTTTAAATATACTCAACTTTAAATGGCATTTAGAAATGATTTTTATTTCTGCACATCTAATCTTAAACCATTCAAAATATGTCAGAAATTCAGGAATTAAATTTCAATTAGTTTCCCTGGAATTCTGACATTGATGATATTTTTCTGAGTATAGTTACTTGTGAGACAGTTAGATGGACATCAACTATTGATAATTATTTTGCAAATTTCTTACTTTTTTCTCCTTCAATTTTATTTGTGTTTACTGTTTTTCTCAGATGCCTACTCACACTAACGTGTTTCTTATTTACCTTTATATTGAGTATTGCTACTTTCTCTCTGGCAATGTCAAAGTAATCTTCACACTGTCAATTTTGTTGGAATGAATTCTATTAACTCTCTTAAAGATGATGCCCTTCTGTTTGGTAATTGCTGTAAGGCTGGCTACTTCTACATGCAAGCAACATGCCTTATGCTCTGGGGTCTGAGACATAGACTTATGAAGTTTCTAGAAAGTTAAGGGTTTAATCTTTGGCATAGTACTTCCAATCATGGAGTTCTTTCTTATCAGTTTCAGAGGTCAAGCTTTCTGCAGCCTTAGCAATTTTTCAGACATTTTTAAATGTTATTTTCTTCCTCAGAGAAGCTGTAACGCATATCTTCTCCTCGAGCTATCTTTTCCTACCAAAAAAAAAAAAAAACCCACACAGTACCATAATCCATACAAAAACTTTCTACTACTTGCTCAATTTAAGTAAGATAAAGTGCTTTTTTCTTTTCTAGAATAGGACTTGCTAGCTAGCTAAAGCATATTCTTATCTATAAATTAAATTTTATAATAGCCTATCTCAGAATTATTTAATCATTTTGCATTTTGGATTTTAGTGCTTTCTAGAATTTCACTTTAAATTGTTTAATATTTTAAGATTTTACATAAAAGCATCTGACATGTTATAATCCTTCTGGTAATTCCAATAAGCAACATTCTTTAACCAGGTCTAAGAGTCACAATAAAGTAAGAAGTTGCATGGTAACTCTGTGGTGTACTATAATTTCTATTATTTCCTCTTTACAAGCTACATTTTGCAGCTTTCACACAATAAGTTACATAAAGATTTCCTTTGAGAAATGCAAATTAAAACCACACTGAGATCACCTAACTCCAGTCAGGACGGCCATCACCAATAACTAAAAAAATAACATGCTGGAGAGGACACGGCGAAAAGAGAACACTTCTACACTGTTGGTGGGAGTGTAAACTAGAACAACCTCTGTGGAAAACAGTGTGACAACTCCTAGAAGATCTAAAAATCGACCTTCCATATGATCCTGCGAAACCCCTACTGGGACTATACTCAGAGGAACTCAATTCACTCTATGAAAAATATACCTGCACACGCATGTTTATTGCAGCATTACTCACAATAGCAAAAACATGGAACCCATGAAAAGAGGACTGGATAAAAAATTGTGGGTACATATACAAGACAGAATCTTATGCAGTCATGAAGAAGGAAAAAATTATGAACTTTGCAGCAACTTGGATGGACTTAGAGTCTATAATACTCAGTAATCTATCACTGAAACAAAGCACTGAGTACCACATGTTTTCACTCATAAGTGGACCTTGAACAATTATCATAATACTATAAGAAGGGTTTGGCAGTAGTGGGAAACTGCTAGGGGAGAGGCAGCATACCTCATCAACAAGGGAACCTGCATGATGGATATTTGTATACCTAACCCTAAATTGTACCCCACATCTTTAAAATAAAAATTTTAAAAAATTCCCTTTGAGATGTATGGTCAAATTTCAAATTAGATTGTAAGGTTTTAATGTAATTGGAATTTTTCAGATTAGTAGGGTAAGACATACAAATATCTTAAAACAAATATGGAACATTGTTTCAACTCTTTTACTCTGTAAAAGCTTTTTAACAGGGTTTTTTTTTCCTTGCTTTTATGAGTGCAGTTATTGTAACTGTAAATTAATTGAGTTTTTTTACTTAAAATCTTGCAAAGGTGCATGAACAGCAACACAGACATAAACAAAAGTTTTAGTGGAATGAGAGATATGGTTAAATCTGAATTATCCCAAGCTATTTCATTATATTTTGCTTTTTAAAAGAATCTCTTTAATAAGTTTACTTTCTTGTCATCTGCTTTGTTTTCTACAGAAGAGATCTAGAATTGTCTGTATATGGTCTGGCTTGGGTCTTTATGTTTCTTTTGTTTTGTTTTTAATGCATTTAGTGTTTTTTTAAAATCCAACATATAAAACAGAGAAAATGCTATGTAAAGATTCAGATTTTTAAAGTTTTTATTTCACAAGAAAGTAAGTTTTTAGGAACAGGGAACTTCTCTTATTTTATTTCTAAATTCTCATTGCTGAGAATAGTGTCTGCGACACACTGAATGACTAATAAATTTGATTTTGCAGCTTTCACGCAATAAGTTACAAAACGGGTTAAGATAAATCTGAATAATTGATTGCTTGAGTTTGCTCGCTTCTGACTGAAGATCTGAACACTCTTTTCTTATTTCCATGTGACTTTCAAAAGTGAATCACTGTGAAATTATATTGAAAATGCATTTATGAGCTGGATATAAATGAACAAAAATAAGATTCTCTTTCTAAGACATGCTAAATTTGTATGTGCTGAACAAATGTTATTAGCAATACAACGATGAACAAGTCATGGAGTCTTTTCTCAAGTTGCCTACAGTGTAGTAAGGGAAAGAATATGTAAGTAAATAAAATGTTGAGTAGAGAAAATGTAGTTTGGGGAAAAAGTATTGTAAATTCAAGATGACACCAATATTTTTTTTTTTTGAGTCGGAGTCTCACTTCGTCACCCAGACTGGAGTGCAGTGGTCGCTCCCGGCCACCGCAGCCTCAACCTGCTGGGCTCCGGCGATCCTTCCGCCTCAGCCTTCCAAGTAGCCGGAATTACAGGCGCACGCTACCACGCCCGGCTAATTTTTTCATTTTTATTGTAGAGATGAGGTCTTGCTTGCCCAGGCGGGTCTCGAACCCGCGGGCTCAGGCAATCCACTCACCTCAGCCTTCCAAAGGCGCGGGATTACAGGCTGAGCCACCGAACCCGGCTGATGACACCAATATTAAAACCCTTGAACAAAATGTTTAAGATTAAACTATTTTAATTATAATAGATTTTCCCACCATTTTAATTTCAAAAGTGGTTCAATCCCCTAATTGTTTATCAGACCCATTATAGAAATAAATTGTATACTAATTTTCTAGAGTCTGACTTGGAGATTCAAGAACAGAGCATGGAGACGAAAGGCAGCCAGTTGGAAGTAAGAACCAAACTTCTACGACTTCTTAGAATATCAGAATAAAAACTGGTATTCTTTTGTATTAAATGAATAGAATAGAAGTCAAAGCTTTGAAACTCGAACATAGGTTCTGATAAAATGTTATTTCTTAGAAAAAATAAAGATTTTAGAGGCAGGATCAGTAAGGCCCATATTAAATATAGAATCTGGATCCACTGTTTAAATTTTAAAAGCAATGGATAACTTCATTTATAAAGTTAATAAAAGAAGATAGGATTTTTTAAAGAGCTTTGATTTGCAACTTTTTTAGGGTCTTAGAACCACTGAGAATTCAATGAAATTATGGACCATGGGAAAAATAATGATAATTTACAATTTTGTACATTTTGGGGTGGATCATGGTCCTCTGAAATATCAGACCATCATATAGAATCTAGTCTTAAATATGTTTTTAATAACAGCAATATAAGTTTTTAACTGTTACTTTATATTATAAAATTTTAATTATTATTTAATTCATACCTATACAGACTGGTGGGCTGGGCTGCCAGAAGTATCGATTTTCGACCTGAATACAGGTTATTCTTTCCTCTCCTTGAAGTTCATATCCTGGGTCACACTGAAAAACAACAGTGTCCCCAGGTTCTCTTCCATCCCCATTCCGAGTCCCATTCATAGGGACCCCTGGGTCACGACATGCAGTGGCAACAGAACCTATCAAAAGACAGAAACAAAATTTTAGTTTTGATACTACCAAAATCAATTTCAAACCAAACTCTAAATGTAAAGTTTAGAACCTTCCACATATCTATGTACTTACATGTACATACACACACACATACATGTGCACTAGTGAAATCTGGATAAAGTTGGCAGATTGATCAATGTCAATTTCCTGGTTGTGATATTCTACTATAGATCTGTAAGATGTTATTTTTGGGGAGAAACTGAGTGAAGGGTATATAGGACAGCTCTGTATTATTCCTTAAAATTGCATATGAATGTACAATTATCAAAAATGAAAAGTTAAAAATCATTAGAAAAGAGGAGACGAGTATGAGACAACAGGAAAACCACCATTCTTTTTATATGCACAGTATATGGCACATTTACTAACTGACTTAACTCTGATTACTCAGGTTAATGGAACAAGATATTATTTTGAATTATCAGGAAGTAGATTTACCCTAATGCATATGCCAATGCAAGTGTCAAGAAAAAGAAGCTGTTAGTCCGTTTAGTGAAAATTAAAGTTTATTCATAAATGTAGGATTCAACACATATAATTTTTTAAAAATGATTTTACATGTTAAAATAATGACTCAAATTCCTTGTTATAGACACAACCAATATTTATTCATTTATTCACTGAGAAATTTAGTGTATGTTAGGCAATGTACTAGGTGATGAGAATACAAACAAATGGCAGACACAAATAAAACTGAACTGACTTCAAATTTTTTGGATAATAGTGGTACTGATAAACAGATTATATTGTGTATATCCTTAGTAGATTTGTAGGTGGGTACCTAAGTAGGTAAATACATTCAGTTCATATATCTATATATCAATCAGTCTGTTAATCTATCCAGCAAACTTTTTGCAGCTCATCTATCTAATACATGTATATACATATGTTTATATAATATATATATTACATGCATTATATATGTATATATAACAAATAAACTGGAGAATCTACACACAGCTTTGTAACGTTTTGACTCTTAAAGGTGTATGGGAATCAAGAGGACCACAGCAATAAAGAAACTGAAAAAAAAAACTGGTGCTATGTTAACTTTTTTTTTTTAAGATGTGAAGTACAATTCAGGATTAGGTTCATAAGTGGTCATCATATAGGTGAAGTTTGGGCCTCCCATTGGTCCTCATTTCACAAGTTTGTGTTCAAGTACCCTTATTGATGTTATGTGCCCCTCCCCTCCCCTGGCAGTGTCCTGCTACTGCCATTCCCTTTCATGTAGTATTATGATAAATGTTTGGGGTCCACTTATGAGTGAGAACATGTGGTATTCAGTTCTGTGATAGATCACTGAGTATGATGGACTCTAAATCCTTCCAAGTTGCTGCAGAGTCCATAATTTTGTCCTTCTTTATGGCTGTGCAATATTCCATTGTGTATATGTACCACATTTCTTTTTATCCAGTAAAAAATAATTTCAGTGAGCAGCATAGTTGGTTCCATGTTTTTACTATTGTAAATAGTGCTGCAATAAACATGCGTGTGCAGATATATTTTTTTATAGAATGCTTTGAGTCCCTCCAGGAATATTCCCGGAAGTGGATCGATGGATTGATTGTATGGAAGGTTGATTTTTAAATCTTTTAGGAATTGCCACACTGTTTTCCAGAGAAGGTATACTAGTTTACACTCCCATCAGTATAGTATTGTAGAAGCTTTACCTTTTCTCTGCATCCTCTTCAACATCTGTTGTTTTTTGAGTTGTTAATGATGGCCATCCTGACAGGAATTAGGTGGTATCTCAGAGTGGTTGTTAAACTTGATACTGCATCAAGGCAGCAACAATAACAAATAGTAGTCACACACATACATATGTGTGAGTGTGTTTGTGTTTACATTTGTAAAATGATTAATTTTTAGTTAGTTTTTAAAAGAGGAAAAAAAATTGTTTAAAGTATTATTTTTAAAAGTTTTGTTTTTTTAAAGAGTTACAAAATGTAGAATTCAATCATCATTTTACCAATCACTTAAATGATGAAAACTCTAGTCTTCTAACTTTCATTCTAGTGGAATGCTCTGTTAGTAATAAGAAGTCTTATAGATTTTGGTTTCTTTCACCGATAAAGTAGCATTTGTAGGCAATGGCCAGGTACTTCACGTGTAAAATTCTCATAACAATCCTATGATTCAAGTGCCATTATTATCCTAATTTTGGAGATAAGGAAACTAAAGTTAAGGAGATTAAGTAACCTATGCTAACTTTTGCAAAAACTAAAGAGTACAGAACCAAGTTTGATTTCAGAACCCAGACCCTTAAATGTTATACTAGAGTGTCCTCTTCTGCCTATAACTGTCCCAGAGACTCAGTTTCTCTTCTTCTTAGATAAATAAAAATAAACTCTTAAGAAATTATTGGAAAATAGAGATTATATCCATAAATAAAAAAACTGTAACTGGCATAAATCCCAATCCAACTTAAAAATATTCACTCTATCTTCATGTCAGTAATACTTGAGAAAGTTATTGTTTGTTAATAGAATAACAATAGAACCCATATTGGAGAATATGAAAGAAAGCGAGCTAGGGACTTTTTTTTTCTCCAAGTGAACTTGTTTTATAATACTCATCAATGTCTTTTAGCAAAGCACTAAGCAGAGCATCATGCATCACAGAGTCTGGACAATTGTAGTCTCCCATTGTGGATAGAGATCTTACATAAAATGTTTGCTCTGATAAACTCAGTCATTAAATTTTTCATAATTTGCTCTAGAATGGTTTCTAGCTACACTAAAACTGACCTACGGATAGATTAGCCTTATAATACATAAGTAGAGAGTGATGTTCTAAGCACATTTAGGATGTTTTTGTTAGAAATAAGTGACAAATGTGAAAAGCACAATAGCTTTCAAACTGAATAACATAAAAGACTGAAAACTTTTTTTTTTTTTTTGGCTGTTTCTCAGGTCTTGGACGCTGTTTGCAAGAAGCTTTAAGTTTAACATGCACAACCTCAAAAATTAAAATGTATGTGTAGCAATGTTAGAAAAACATTTTTGAAATGAAAGCAGTTAGTATCATCGTGTTTTAGCTGAGTAATATGGGGGAAAGATGTTTTTTGCTCTAATGTCAGAATTGCTGGACTTAAAGATTTAAAGTGAGACCAAGTAGCTAAAATAAGAAGTATTTTTATAGCTAATTTACAACATGTGAGAATAGCATTTGCCTTTGGATCTAGTTGACTTGAAGGAAAAGAGGTGTGTTAAACCCCTAGTGTTTCCTTTTTCTTTCAATTAATAAACACATTAGGATTAACATTTTAAAGCACAAGATGGAATGATGGGGTTTAATGAAAGACCAAAGAACTTTTTTTTGTTTTGTTTTGGAATTACTCAAGGTCTAAAAGCAATTAAATACACACAGGAACAGTTACTTTGTGTGATGCTATGGCCTTTCCTCCTTTACTTACTCAAAGTTTGGTCCTCATACTGTTTATACCCTGTATTGCGCGTAGGCAAAATTATAATAATTTCAGCATTAATCATTCTTCCTTTCTGTATTAAATAGAAACTATAGCAATTGAAAAAACAAATAACCATTTAAAGAGTCAGGTTATATCTCACATAATTAGAATAATGAAAAAAAAATTACATGATGTTATAATAACGTTAAATATTGATCATATATTAAAATAAATTCATTTTTAGTTCATGCTTATTTTCATCTTTCTTGAGTGTATAGTTCTCAAAATGCATAATCTTTAATTGTATTTTCTTTTTTTGTTAATATATAAATTTTCAAGCAGAAGCTTGATCATCTTTATTCTCTCCTGTTCTGGAACAATATAAAGGACGTTTCTATAGAATGAGAACTTGTTTAGCAATTAAGTATGTGAATTTATCAACTATTTTAAACCTAAAAAAAAAAATGTATCCAAAATAGTATAGTGACCACCAATGAATTAACATGGGTAATATCTATCCATTTTATAAATTTTTTTTTGTTTGAATTGTTTCAAATTCAATTGATGAAATGATTATCTGTATCTTTTTTCTATTAGATCTTAAGCTTGACATGAATGACTCCTTTTCCCTAATATAGATATGTAAAGTAAGCAGAAATTCCAACAAAGATAATGGGTCTTAACAAATTTGTCTCACCTGTAAAGATATCAAAAAGAAACAATCTGAAATGTGTATAATAATACACTTACATGGTATAACATCTAAATGTAATTTTGATTTGACTTACAAAATCCCATGAAATTGACAATAAAAGATGACTTCCCTTCCTTGTTTTCTTGACCTCAAAAGGGCTGACAATTTACATTTTGGCTAGTCTAGAATGGGAAGTACCAAGTGGCTAAACTTTTTTTTTTCTTTGAGTTGGAGTCTCATTCCGTCGCCCTGACTGGAGTGCAGTGACATGCTCACAGCCACCCCAGCGTCGACTTGCTGGGCTCCGGTGATTCTTCCACCTCAGCCTTCTAAGTATCTGGAACTACAGGGACATGCTACCACAACTGGCTAGTTTTTTGATTTATTATAGAGATGAGGTCTCACCAAGTTGCCCAGGCTGTTCTTATTATAGAGATGAGGTCTCACCAAGTTGCCTCGGCCTCCCAAAGTGCTGGGATTACAGACTGAGGCACGCAGCCCAGACAACTGGCTAATTTTATAAAATTGTAGATTGTGCTCCTTACATCAGCTGATCATTCAGTAGAAATTAGAATATGCACAGAGAAAGTATATAAACAGAAGTGTATGTGGATAGTTAATATTGCTAATATGTGATACTTAGTGAACACTTTCTACATTTAAAACACCATGTTATGAGCTACATCTCACTTCATTCACAGGAAATGTGAATATATACATATTTTTCCAATAAGAAAATTGAGGCAGTTTTTATGGTTACTTAGGAGTAGTTAAAGTATGAATGCAGGTATGACATCATATCTAAGGGACATTTCTTAAATAAAATGATAAGAGATTTTTAAATAAAACATGCTTAAAATATTGAATATAGCGTAAAAGTGAATAATACACTTTTTAAAATAGTAGTTTCTAAAACATGTCAGTTTCTAAAACATGTTATTAATCGTTGTGTCCTTTTAAAAAGCAGACCAGCAACTATCTGCCTATGACTCTGATTGGAGTAGTCCAAAAACCTACATATTTATAAAATTTTAAATGTATTACTTTCTTTGAAAAATTGGTATAGATATTGATATTGCAGTCTTATCAATAAGGTCCCATTGGTATATGTTGGTCAAACTGAATAAAGTCTATGTATCTAAGAAAGAGAAACAGTTGTTTAATATGAAAGGCAATTTATTTAAAATTGAGATCAATAAAATAGTAATAACAATGATGTTTCTCTATTGAAAGCATATAGTGTACAAAGCACGTGACTAGAGGCTAAGTTTATACCCACAAGCTAAAATACAGAATCCTTCCAAAGTGATATTATCATCCCCATTTTTAAATGGGTAAAATGAGCCTCAGAGATATTAAATGCATGTTGTTAGCAGAGCTGAAATTTGAACTCAAACAGCAGGGTTCTTAACCACTACAGTGTGTTGTCTCAGCCCAAACCTATCTCATTACCAGAAATAACATAAAGTCATACCCAACTAGTAGTACTTTACAGCAGTTTACTGATGAAAGAACTGACTAAAAAAAATAGACCTAGTTTGAAACGGAAAGGCAAGAAATATTGAGCTATTTGTATCCCTTTATTACACATAGAAATCTCTTGCTGCCTATATTTTTACTATAAAAGGAAGCAAAAAATAAAGACTCGAGGTTATTTTTGAATTTATTAAAAATAGTAGAAACAAATTTTATCCATTTATATCCAAATCTAGCCACATATATATGTATATATATGCCAAATAATATTTTTAAAGTAATTACAATACCAAGAATATTTCTACTCCAACTGGTTTTTCAACTCACTTTCCTCCCCTTTACTTACTTTGATTCCCTTCCTTATTTTTTGAGAGAGTAGAAACAATAAGAGGAGCACACTCTACTTAACACTATCAATTCTATCAATCCACTGGTGTTTGCACCCATATTTTGTTTCCCCACCTGTTTTAGTGGAGATGTTGTCCTTGTTCTGCCTAAATTCAACGCTGGTTCCTGTGTTGCTGGCATTAAACCCTCTCTACTTCTCAAGGACTTCATTTATAAACTTGTCTCATTTCTTCTGAGTTACTAGACATTGAATCATTCTCAATGGCATGTACAGTCATCCTCAATAGCATGAAAATATGGCTTCTATCTTTCATCTTAAATAAATAAACAAAATATCATTATATCCTCATCCTCTTCCAACTACTTTTCCCATTTCTCTACTTTTCATAGGAAACCTATTAAACATCTTTTCTGAGATAGAGGTCTCTATACTGCTGTGTCCACTTTTTCATCAGCCTTTTTTCTATTTCACTAAGGTGTTCTTTTTTTTTTTTTTTTTTGAGTTGGAGTCTCACTCTGTCACCTAGACTGGAGTGCAGTGGCCGCTCCCGGCCACCGCAGCCTCGACCTGCTGGGCTCCGGCGATCCTTCCGCCTCAGCCTTCCAAGTAGCTGGAACTACAG
>CAUYQG010074867.1:0-11953 GCA_963574415.1 Tarsius wallacei | reverse complement strand
CCAAAGAAAACAGGTCCTTTCTTGATAAGACAGTCTACTGGGCACATAGATGCGCTAAAGTGGGGAACCAGCTAAAATGGGGAAAGTGCCCATTTGGGTGATCAGCATCACCAAACTACAGACACAGCTGATGAGCAAACCTCAAGGAGAAGCCTTGCCTGGTGACAGAAGAAATCATAGCAGCTGCCTCACTCTGTCAAACGTCACCCTCCGCCAGTCCCAAATTGCCCCAATAGATGCACTCCTTCTTGGCCTTGTTAGTAAGCACTGAGACTTGCTGGGCAGCTTCGACGTGCCAGGCACTGTTCTAGGCATTTCCACAGATTATCTTGCTTGAGTCTCACAACAGCCTTTGAAGGCCCAATGAACCAAATTACCCCCATATACAGATGAGGAAATAGAGACACAGAGATGACACTCATCTCTGGCCACACATCCCAGGAAATGCCTGAAACAGGATTTGAACCTGGCATTTGGCTCTAGATTATCCCCTATGCTATCCAGGAGGTAAAACAGTTGAGGCATACACACTTTGTTCCCATTCTTTCCTAAGATTTAATATGCTGCTCACTCAGAACTTTCTAGAACTGACTTCTGGCCTGCAGGCTGTCGGGGCCTGAAGAACTCCTATGGTGCCCTCTTGCGTCTCACCTGGGGAGGCTTTGAGTGCTTTCCAGTGCCCACAAGAGGCGACTGATTCGGGGAGAGGTGATGACGGCAATTGGAAAATTTGGCTAAGCCTGTTTTCAAAAACATTTGGCAGTGGAGACTCCTGGAGGTGATGTCTAAAGTGGAGACCTAATCTAATATAACTTAAAGATTTCAATCATCTCACCACTGGGCTCTGGGTCCACAAAGTCCCTCAAATTGATGGCAAATGTGTATCACGTATATTTTCTAAGGAGAGTTTTTGCTTGCACTATATTCTCAAAGGTTTAACTTCAAAAATTCTAAAAACCATTGCTGTCTTTGTCATTCAAACTTGTGAATAAATAAAAGTTTATTGTGAAACAGGCTACTTCAAGGCGAATACAAATCAGTTAGAGTAGCACAGGTTATCTACCAGGAATCAACTGGATATCTTACAAAGTACATTGAACCTGGAATCAGAAGATCCTTGTTCCTATGGCAGCCTGGCCACTGACCAGCTGTGTGTCCCAGGGAAAAGTCTGTGTTTTGTCAACATCTCAGCTGCCTTATGTGATAGATGCAATAGTTGGGGGATGAAAAAATAAAAATGTAGAATTGTCTTGGGCAAGTACTCTAACCTTCGAACAGTCCACAGAGTCCTAAGCTTTAGAGAGTGAGCTGAAGGACAAGCGATCTCTTGCCTGATCAAATGCCCAATGGATCTTTCCATCCATGAAAGGTAGGCATTGGAATTTTTTTTTTTTTTGAACTGGAGTCTCACTCTGTCACCCAGGCTGGAGTGCGGTGGCACGCCCATGGCCACCACAGCTTCGACCTGCCGAGCTTAAGCGATCTTTTCACCTCAGCCTTCCAAATAGCGGGAACTACAGGCATGCACCACCACCCCCAGCTAATTTTTTGTGCGTGATTTATTGTAGAGACAAGGTTTCCCCAAAGTTGCCCGAGCTGTTCTCAAACTCCCTGGGTTCAGGCAATCCTCTCACCTCAGCCTCCCAAAGTGCTAGGATTACAGGCTGAGCCACTACGCCCGGTTGGATTTTTTTTTAAGGCAAGGACTTGTCCTTTCTTGTGTTGGGAGTTGGAAAATAACACTGCTTTCTTGGGTTGCAAGGACTCTGGACTCCTGGGCAGCCCGAGTGACTTCAGGTCTGACTGCAGCTAGAGGAGATCCTTGCTGCAAATTCAGGGCATGACTGGGGATGTTAAAGGCTTCAGAATCCCTTTATCTTTTTACATAGTCGGTTTGCTTGGTCACAGCTCTGTCTCAGGTAATAATTCACACTGACTTTGTAGGAGTAAGGTGGAATCACGGTATACAGGCCTAACCTGGCCCAGAAACTTTTAACCCAAAATGGCGACTGTTAACAAATGCAGACTCCTCCAGCAACAGCCCCAATCCCCAGAGTAACTGTCTGTGTTCATTAAATCTGATGGTTCTAACCACCAGTGACCGCTCAAACCCCTGTGGGGACCCCCTCTCAGATCCCGTAATGCTCCTCAGGGGCCCCTGATGGCCCCTGGTGGCTTTGTAGCATGGATCCTAATAACTGTTTCTATTTAAATTTCAGATGCTTAATTACAGTGGAACACTTCAACACCATTAAATTAAAACAAGCTACCAGCTTGTTCTTGATCGTGGCCTGGCACACTTCCCAATGACGTTTATAGCATTATCAGATATTTAATTTATACCACATATTTTGCTAACTTCGGAACAAAATGAGAAAATGCCTTCCACAAATCCGCTTATGAGTTAGGAATGCTTTCACCAGGGAGAGAGCTGGGGCAGCGTGTCTCATCTGCTAATGAGATTTTAGTGTTTTGTGGAGACCACAGTCCCTTTTCTTGGAGAATAATGATTTTCCAATTTGGTTTTCATAAGGACTGCTTCTATTACATTTTGTGTAAACTAATGAAATTACATATTTCTTGTAATCATGGTCTTATTTACACTGCCATGTGACCAAGCTTATTATTTGGACTTGGCCGATGCGCAGACATGCCATTAACCTTCAGACTTTTGGTGTGGAAAGCAAGCTTTTTAGGTGCCATAAAACCCCATGGCACACATATGTGGGCTTGAAGGGAGTTCGAGGCAACATGAGGGCCCTGTAAGATAATATTCTTGGGGAATGGATGTTAAGCGTTAGTTTGTGTCTTTACAACATCAGTCATATGGGTATTGTTTGCATCTGACAGTTTTTCTTTTAAGATTAATGTGCTTATGAAAACCTTGTGCGTTACTCTGCGGGGCAAGCTTGAAATCCATCAGCATTACCATCGGAATGACACAATGCTAGGAGACAAACCAAATGACAAACAGAATCTGGTTTTCAGAGGCCAGTGTGTGTTGAAGAGAAATGATCTGAAGCCAAATTTGGCCTCCGTCCAGACATTCCTCCTGCTACGTTGTTGGCACAGCCCACAGAAGGGCAGGGGGCTGGGGAGGAGGGAGGGCGCACGGACGTGGAGGAGAGACAGGACCGCAGGGAGAGGGGAGTAGGAAGGGGACGTGATTGATTGGCAAACTCAGCCTTTATAGCCAACAACAGTCATATGTAAAACCACCAAGTCATGGGGAGAAAAAAAAGAAAGAAAAGAAAAACTTTGTGAAAAATGGGACTTTTTCCGGTTCATTAGGGAAAGTCATTTCTAACATCACCATCTGACAGGCAGTTGATGATGTCCGGTTGAAATACACATAGGGAAAGTTCAGCATATAGCTGGGTTTGGGAAATAAGGACAGAAGAGGGGCAGCAACTGAAGTGGGGAATCTCCAAGGCCCCCTACTGCCAGGAGCCATCACACTCTGCACAGGAACACTTGGCTTACAGAAGGGGAGGGGGCTTCATGGCGGGGTCTGTAGGCCTAGGGGAAACCATGTCGATGTCCAGCTTGAAAGGTCAGTCTGCTGTCTGTGGGGGATAGGGATGCATCAAACACTCACAGGGCTCAGGAGGAACAGTTATTTAAAGATGGACAATGAGTGCCAGGCAGGTAGGCTGGGAGGCGCACCCAGGCATTCCGGCAAGGGGGAAGAAGGGAGTTCTCACCTGCCATCATGATGGTCGTTGTCCTTGATGTCAGTTTCAGTCGGCTCAGCGTGGCCAGGTCACGCTCCCTTGGCTCAGAAAGTGGGTGGCCAGACTCAGAAGGGAAAGACTCTTCAATGTTTCCTCGATCTGCAGCCTTTCTGAGTCCCAAATCACTTCCAAATGCGGGGCCCAGCGGAGCACCAGGCAGTCGCACAGCCTGCGGCAACCGCACAACCAAGACGTGATGGATTATGGGACCCCACGGCAGGCACGGCCGGCTGAGCCGCCAAGAGGCTGTCACTGCCTGGGGGTCAGAAATAGGGGGAGACTGGGTTTTCACACCTTCTCAGACAGCTTCACAGGGGTGTTTGCCCACGTCTGGCTGGGAAGAAGCTTCGAAGACCAAGTGTCCACAGCAAAAAGTAGAGGCAGGAGTGGGAAAGGTGGGTGGCACAAGGTATCACCAGAGAGCAAATCCACCGCCCCTGGGATCTGCTCCTGTACTTCTGCACCTGGGAGCCGTTTCTTGTTGCTGGCCTTAGGACGCATGTGTGTGTGGAGTTCAGACCAGCTGGCTGGAGGGGATGTCTTGACAGCCTGCAGGCCTGTGCAGCTCTGCAGCTTTCAAGGAAAGGAGAGGGGCCTGGTGGCTGAGACTGCTGTGAGCCACGAGCCTCCACACGGGCTCCAGCCTCCTCTCTCGACCTCCCAGGTGGCGTGTCATCTGCCTAGCAGATGACGGTCATCCCGTGTGCCTTTGGTGGGTGGGCTACTTAGCCGGTCTGGGGGGATGGAAAGCAGAAGTTATAATAATGCACCTTGGCTTCTGGAGAATCCAGGGCAGATTCCTCTGGTGATTTCTTTCCTGTGAAGGTGGCCCTCATCAAAGCCGGCTCTGCGGGGAGAAGCAATGGTCCGGAACTGGGTGAAGCCCCTGTCAGGCTCATTTTATTTTAATCTGCACGTTCTGTGGGAGAGAGGCAGCCAGGCGGGGGAATAGAGTATTCCAGTCTCACTCACTTCCAGCTGTCCCTGGGCAGGCCATTAACAACCTGGCACCTCCAACCCCTACCCTCCACAGAATGGAAGTAACACGGACGACCACCCATGCATAGGCCCTGGCAGTGAGGAGTTTATAGGTTACTGGGTTTTAAAATCACCATCCTAGACCAGTCTATTGACAGAACATGGAATTTTCCAAGAGGGAGGCTCAAACTCTCAAAAAATAAATAAAGGGAGTATATTTAAAAGGCTTGAGCATCTGTCATGATGATGACATGGACCTATATTTATTTCATTTTGGTGACCTAAAGCTCCTGAAAATTAAATCTCTCTTTTATTTTCAATAAATAAATCTTGTCTCCTTTCTCCTCCCTATAAGCCTGCACTGTAAACCGACCCCTTCTTCTACTGTGCCATAAAAAGATTCAGAGTACCAGGACATTGTTCTACACAGGTCCTAAGAGCACACCACATCACTCATCCCTTCCCGGTTAAATGGTGAACTTTGGAAATGTTTTCAAAACATGGGAATGAACTGGCAGTCCATCCTTGAGCTGCTCTGAGTCCAGTGAACCATTTAACTTACATGTTGTCTACACAGCCAGAGACCACTGTTGTCCATGTGAACAGTGTTGACCCCAACATCACTGTGGGGCGCATGACTATACAGGAAATTGTTTAAACTATGGTACATCTACACAATGGAGTGATAGGCAACCAAAATTCAAATGACATCAGAAAATGTGTATGTGGTGAGACAGTCAGAGCAGAACCTGCTTGGGAGTTGGGAGGAGGATTGACCAGGAAGAGACATGACAGAACTAACTCGCAGGTTGACGAAATGTCCTGTACCCTGACAAGGGCTTGTATTACATAGGGATGTGCATTTGTCAAAATTCTTTGAATGGTTGGTTCACTCAATAGTTGTGCATTTCACTAGATGTCAATTTTCTTAAGGAAACATTAAAAATTTTTTAGTTAATTCTATGCATGTTGAAGTATGGTGGTGTCTGCAACTCGCTTGGTGCTGTGTTCTGAATGTTTGTGTCCCTTCAAAGTCCCTGCATTGAAACCTACTCCCTAATGTGATGGAGTTGGAGGCCTTTGGGAGGTATTTAGGTTATGGAGGTTCTGCTCTCATGAGTGGGACTGATGCTCTCGTACAGGAGATCCCAGAAAGATAGTTCTTCTACTGTGTGAGGACACAGCAAGGTTATGCCAGCTACGAACCAGAAAGTGGACCCCCACTAGGCACTGAATCTACTGATGCCATGATCTTGAACTTCCCAGCCTCTAGAATAGTAAGAAATAAATTTCTGTTTTTTGTAAGCTGCCCCCTTTGTGATATTTTGTTACAGCAGCCAAAACAGACTAAGACCCTCGGAATCTGTTTAAAACAAAGATTGGTGGATGGATACAGTGATTGAGATATGAATAAATATTTAATAAATCAAATGTAGCAAAAGGTAAATCATAGAATATAGGTGGTTGATATGCAGGTGTCTTCTGCCTGTAAATTCTTTCAACTTTTCTGTTTGGGAAATTTGTATTTAAAAATGTAAGAAACAAACTGAGAATATTTAGTGATGTTATTAAAATGTTTAATTCCATTTCTGTAAATGCTAAAGGCATTATTTCTAATTAGAAATGGTTTGCTTATGTTCATATTTTTGAAAATGTCTATGTGTCAGTTTGTAACTAGAAGTTGCTTCTTATAAACTTGCTTTTTTTACTGCTCAAAGTTTGATTGAGGTCAGTGTTGCCAGGGAGCAGAGCAGACGTATTTTGTACCACTAACCTGCCCTGTGAGGGCTATTTTGGACCACAAATAAATGCAGATTTTTCAGGCAGTTTCTAAAGCCTCAGAGGTGTATTACTTAACTACAAATGCTCCTTTCTTGGATACCAGACTTCAGATGGCTAGAAGATGATCCACAGAGATGGTGTGACAGTACCCTTCACACCTGGTTTCCAAACAGCTCCATGAAGCTATGCATCAAATTCCAGTTCTAATTTTTCTTATGTTTCCTAATGGGGATGATAAGGCATGTTCAGTGTGGAGGGGTGCCGGGGCCTGGAACTGTCATAGTAAATGTGCCTGGGGGGCGGGTCTCACACCCTTAGTAGGTGACAAACAGTAGGGTCTAACAGGATAGTTTGCTCACATGTCGTTTTTTATGAACTACTAAAGAGGACATGAGTATTATTTTCTGGCCTGAAACTTTTAAGATACTGAAGATTTCTTTTCACCTGTTGAATTATTGACACAAATACTTGTATCCTTTCATATTCACTTTTCTGATTTAAAAAATTCAATGTGTTTGGTATGTAATTCAATAAAGTTTTTTTTCTTTTTTCTTTTATTTTATTATAGAGAGTGGGGTACAAGTTAGGATTAGCTATACAAGTAGGCTGTGTGCACGTTAGGTGGGCCTCCATCTGGTCCTCACTTCCCCTGGCTTAGGACCAGATACCCTTTTCTATGTTACATGACTCCCTATCCCTCTTACCCCCCAGCAGTGCCTAGCAACTGCTGAACCCTCCTCTGTGCTAACATGATTAATGTTCAGGTCCCACTTATGAGTGAGAACATGCAGTATTCAGTTCTTTGTTTCTGTGATAGATCACTAGGTATGATGATCTCCAACTCCATCCAATTTGCTGCGAAGTCCACGATTTTGTTCTTCTTTGTGGCTGTGTAATAATCCATCATGTATACAAACCACATTTTTTAAAAATCCAGTCCATTTTGGTGGGCTGTAGGGTTGGTTTGGCTATTGTGAGTAATGCAGTAAAAAAACATGTGTGTGCAGGTGTCTTTTTGGTAGAGTGATTTATGTTCCTCTGCATATTTTTCCCAGAAAGGGATTGCTGGATCATATGGAAGGTCAATTTTTAGTTCTTTTAGAAATAACCACACTGCTTTCCACAGAGGTTAAATACTTTAATGAGTTTTGACAAGTGCATTATCCTATAACCACATCCCTAATTAAGATATACACTTTTCTTCCAGGAAGCAAACCTATAAATATACAAGTCCCTGACTGTAGTCATGCTTTGGAATGTTGGAATATTCTCTTTCAGTTTTTTTTTTTTAGAGATGGGATCTTGCTATATTGACCAGGCTGTTCTTGAACTTCTGACCTCAATCCTCCCACCTCAGCATCCTGAGTAACTAGGATTATAGGTGTGAGCCACATGCTCTGTTCAGAGAAATAAAACCTACCTGGAGATCATGGAACTTCTTTGCTGGAAAACAGTGTTTGAGAGATTGTCTTGTTAATGTTTATCCTCTTCTTGAAACAAATAAGATTATAGGAAAAGAAGCTGATTGCAGTGTGAAGTGGGAAAAGTTTGTGTGAGCAGATGAGGTGATTTTTTTTTTTCAATATGAGTTCAAAATCAAAATGTGGAATGCAGCAGAGTAGTGCAGTGACTAACAGTGACATTCAAAGAGCTGAGGCCAAACTCACTGGCTCCAATTTTGCTCTGCCACTTACTAGCTGTGTGACCTTGGACAAAATGCTTAACTTCTCTGTGCCTCTGTTTTCTCATCTGTGCAATGGGTTATAATAACACCCACCTCAAAGGGTACTGCAAGGATGAGATGAGGATTTAGACACAGAGGAGGCAATCAACAAACTGCTACCTGCATCATTACTGTGCACTCCAGAAATCCTATTTACCGCACCTGAGTCTGTTTCAAATGCATAGACTAGATCCAGTCACTTTGGAAACTATGCTGAAAAGGTCAGGAGAGGAGAATTTGCACCTGAGAAAATTCAGAATTTAATGAAAATTCTACCCAGAAAGAGGGTTGATGGAGGAAAATCCCAAAAGTTTTTGTTCCAGAGAGGATGGAAAGCCAACTGGAAAGACGTTCTCTTTAAAAGGCCAGGTATGGTAGCTCACACCTGTAATCCCAGCACTTTAAGAGGCTGAAGTGGGAGAGTCACTTGAGGCCAGGAGTTGATGACCGGCCTGGCCAACACAGCAAGAATCTCTCTATACAAAAAAAAATTAAATTAAAAATTAGCTGAGTGTGGTGGCATGCACCTGTAATCCCAGCTAGTTGGGAGGCTGATACAGGAGTATTGCTTGAGCCCCAGAGTTTGAGACTACAGTGAGTTATGACCACATCACTGCATTCCGGCATGGATGACAGAGTGAGACCTTGTCACAAATAAAATAAAATAAATAAAACAGTGAACAAGCCACACCTGCCCACTACACCTGATATGGAACAAAAGGGGGCAGGGCAAGGACTCGAGAATATTTCACCTCAGAATGCTGTTCCCTGACTGAATCAGGGTGGAACAGGAGGGCTGAGGAGGATGCCCTGTGGGCAGGGGCACTCTGTGCTCCCCCCAGATGTTGCCTTTAAACAAGAGCTGTCTGCAGTTTTTAGAAGAAGAGAAAGCTGGGCCCACTGTCTACAGATACATAACGCTCTTCAGAGACAGGGCCAGTCACCAACAGGCCCCAGTTTAGGAGACCAGGGCGAAGCTGTGCTCACTGCATATCATGTTTCTTTGGACGCTGGACTCTCAGATCTCACAGGGGCTTAAAACTCATTCCAGGAAATGCTTCTTGAGGAAGAGAAGGAGCTCACCACCTGTGTTTGTGGAGTTTCTGATTGGGCTGGCTTGGGCCTGTCATCACTCCCACGTCTTTCTGTCATTCTCTGAAACCTGGTCCCTGTCCTCACCCACCTACCAGCCTTGCTTCCCTCAGCTCCCCGTCCTCTGTGGCTCCTCCTGTCCTGCTCAACCTGTCACTATAATGCGCTCAGCTAGTGTCCCAGATTCCCAGCCTTTCCTTTAAAAAAAAAAAGTATAAAGGTGGGGTCTTGCTTTGTTTCCATACTGACCTCAAGCCATCCTCCTGCCTCAACTGCCCAGAGTGCCAGGATTACAGGGATGAGCCACCCTCCCAGTCCAGCCCTTCCTTCTTTATTATTATTTTTAAATTTTATTTTAGAGTTGTGGGGTGCAAGTGAGAATTTGCTACACTCGTAGATTGCATGCAGGTGGCATTTGGGCTTCTAGTGGATGCTCTTTTCCCCAATAGTGGACCAGGTACTCAGTGTGTTGCCCTATGTCCCCACCCTTCTCTCTCTCCCTCCCCAGCAGTGTCCTTGTCTGCCAACCCCTCCCTCGTGTTCACGTGACCCTTGATCAGGGCCCACTTATGGTGAGAACATGCGGTGCTCAGTTCTTTCTGTGATAGTTCACTTAGCCTGATGGTCTTCAGTTGCACCCATGTTACTGCGAAGGCCATGGTTGTGTTCTTCTTTGTGCCAGATCTTCTTTCTGAACTTGATTTTCTTCCTGAAGTTAGCTCCCTTCCTCTCCATCCCCAGCACCCCATACTTCTTTCTAGAATCCAATCACATTCTTGAACTGACAACCCGAGTCCTTGCTGCCCCTGTGCCTGCTGAAACCCTCTACAAACTGAAGAACAAGGTAGGCAAAGGTCAGTGAAGATATTTCAGCCTCCAACTCCTGGGCTCAAGGGATCCTCCTGCCTTAGCCTCCAAAATAGCTGTGGTTATAGATATGCCTCCTGGCACAGGAGGCCACCTGTGGGGGTAGGGGATGGGCTCTGTACACACCAAGGCTGCATCATACAGTCCTCCAGTGCTGTGCTTCCTTCACCTAAATTTCTGGCTCTTGAAGACTTTCTAGCCACATCTGTCCTAAGAGATATCAGTAAAGAATCTTAAAAACAAATGGTGAGCCGGGCTCGGTGGCTCAGCCTGTAATCCCACGCCTTGGGAGGCTGAGGTGAGTGGATTGCCTGAGCCCGCGGGTTCAAGACCCACCTGGGCAACTTGGCAAGACCTCATCTCTACAATAAATCAAAAATCAGCCGGGCGTGGTAGCGCACGCCTGTAGTTCTAGCTACTCGGAAGGCTGAGGCAGAAGGATCGCCAGAGTCCAGCAGGTCGAGGCTGCGGTGGCCGGGAGCAGCCACTGCACTCCAGTCTGGGCGACAAAGTGAGACTCCAACTCAAAAAAATAAAAAATAAAAAAAATAAATGGTGAATTTTAAAAATCATAAAAGGTGCTGTGTAATAAAAATATACGTGGAGGTCTCCCTTGCTGGTGTGTGTCGTATTCACTTGACTCAGATGTACAAAGAAAGTGCAGCTTCTTTACTTACCATAACTGACTACTTCTTTCTTGGGAAGCTTTGGAAATCTAATTTAATGTGATGTAATTTAGTGTAAATACAAAACAAAAAAAATGATTGAAGTCAAATTCAGAGGAAATGTTAACGTGTTCAGTGGCCTTTCTTCTTCAGGGAAGCTGAGGGTCCCAGAGTTTAAGGATGAGTTGCAGGAAAACAGTGGCAGGAGTGGTTTTTGAAGTCCTCTAATTACCCCACGTAACACAGAGACACTGGAATAGAGAAACTGAAACCCCATAGACCCCAAACCCCAGCAGATGGAGGCAAACCACCAGACACTAGAGGATCTGCTGGTTTCAGCTTCTGTGTGGAGGAAACAGAGGGAGGTGAGGAGGGTCTGAAAGCCCTGAGCCCTGCTATTCCCTCAAAAGGCATTTGCAACAGTACTTAGCCAAGGTCCAAGGGGCTAGAATGGACAGGGACCAATATGCTCTCAAAATCATCCCTCAGGCTGGGTGCTGTGGCTCACATCTATAAGCCCAGCACTTTGGGAGGCCCAGGCAGGAGAATTGCTTGAGTCCAGGAGCTCGAGACTAGCCTGGAAAATATGGCAAGACCTTGTCTCTGCAAAAAAACACTAGCCAGGTATGGTGATAAGCACTTGTCATTCCAGTTTCTCAGGAGGCTGAGGCAGGAAGACTGCCTGCACCCAAGAGTTTGAGGCTGTGGTGAGTCATGATCATGCCACTGCACTCCAGCTTGGGCAACAGAGTGAGACTCCAATTCAAAAAACAAAAAACAATCCCCCAAACTCCCTCAAGATAAACTGCAGAGATCAGAATTCAGCCAGGACAGGACAGGTGCAGAAAGACACAGGAGAGAGAAGGCCCAGGACACATGGAGGCAGATGCAGACCCAGTAGATCTGGAAGCCAACTGCCAGACTTGTCAACACATCACCAGCAGCCGGAGAGGCTCTCTGGAGCCATGAAATAATGAAACTGACCTTAAGTCACACCTCCCTTCTAAAAGATCCAGAAATCTGATTTAATATAAAAATGAGAAGCAGAAAACTAATCCTAGTCAAATCCCAGACTAAATTATTATTTAAAAAGAGAGAGAGAGAGAGAAAGA
>CAUYQG010074859.1:0-33236 GCA_963574415.1 Tarsius wallacei | reverse complement strand
CCTGTTGGGGGGTTTAACAAGAAGCTGTAAGATGGCTAATACTAATAAATTATTAATTGTAATGTCAACTTTGATACTAATATTACTTACTGTATTTGTACTCTCATGGAGCATGGGGATATTTAGGTTACTTAACATCAGTACAAAAAGTCCGTTTTTAATGTTTGAAAGACTTGTAGTTAGAATTTAATATGGCTGATTTTAATCAGATCAAATAGTCAGTTGGAGCCAATTATATAGTCTTTAATTAGCATGAATTTTTGTGCCTCATCTGGACCACTGAGAAGCTCCTAAGACCTGCTGGACCCTTTAATGACTTTTCTTCCTATTTTCAAATTCTGGGACCCTGTGTACAACTCTCCCACATATTCGAATTCAGGGCATATGCATGTATCTGCCAGCTCTTCTGTAAATTGTGATTCAGAAGGTTCTCCCCTTCCAGCTATCATCAGAGGTCACATGACAGCCCTTTTCACTGCCAGTGTACTACTTGCTATATCTTTAAGAAAATCATAGGAGATCTAAGAAAACGTTAACTATTCTTATAGTAGTGTTGTAGCTGCACTGCGAGAAAGGAGTCACCAAAACACTGAGAGTCAAATATTGAGTCCTTTATTGCCAGCGGTTGAGAGCAGGCTCATGCCAGAAAGAAACTCTCAACCCCAAATGAAGCAAGCAAGGGGCTTATAAAAGCAAAAACCACAAGGAAACATAGCAACTTAGCAAGCATAAACTAGCAACTTAGCAACCAAAATGGGAACTTTTGACCATTAGGGAGTTTTGGTTAACTTTATGTCCCAGGCACAGCCGGTGACTGGAAAGTCCCTGGAGTTCTGCCAACAAGATGTGGCATACTGTTGACTGGAATGGTTAAGGCAGTTGGTTACATGGAGACAAGATGGAAGAACTACTATACAATGGAGTCACCTTGGTTAGGTCACTAATACCCATTTCAGTAGATCTAAGGATTTTTTAAAAAATGTGTATCCTAGTCTACAACTCTCAATGTTCTAAAATCTTAGTAGCTTCCTATTCACTTCCTTTATTTCTGAGGATAAATTTTGTTAAACTTAGTGCCTTCTTCAGGCTTCCAGCTTTCTCTAGGAAAGAATGGCAATACAAGTCAAATCCAAAAGATTATTATTATTATTATTATTATTATTATTATTATTATTTTTTGAGTTGGCGTCTCACTCCATCACCTCGACCTGCTGGGCTCTGGCGATCCTTTCACCTCAGCCTTCCAAGTAGCTGGAACTACAGGCGTGCGCTACCACGCCTGGCTAATTTTTTGATTTATTGTAGAGATGAGGTCTTGCCAAGTTGCCCAGGTGGGTCTTGAACCCACGGGCTCAGGCAATCCACTCACCTCAGCCTCCCAAGGCACGGGATTACAGGCTGAGCCACCAAGCCTGGCTCAAAAGATTATTAATAGATACCAACCAAAAGGAAGATTCTCAGGTCTTAATCTTGATACAAGAAAAAACAATGCCTGGATATGTGGAAGAACTAAATTAAGAACAAGGGAGTCTAAAACGGTAGTCTGGGAGCACGTATCTTTTAGCAATGCCATGTGCTAAACCAACCCTATCTCTGTGAAAGCCTTCATCTCAAATCAAGACTAATAACGTAATCAGAGCACAGGAAGTGACATCAACCAGCATCAACACAGCTGACTAGTTTGTTGTTGTTGCTGCTGCTGTTTATATTTGTAAAGAATTTCAATAGGATGAGTTCTATCTCATTGGCCCCTCTGAAAGGTACTTTTTGAGGCATCTTCTAAAACATAGCAAATCTGAGTCTCTTCTGACCATTTTGAAATAGTAGCAGAATGATTAACTGCATTATATACCAGACCACTCACCATACTTTCTATCAGACATGATGGAAATGTTATTAAACTCATAAAATCAATTTATGAAAAGAAATTGTCATGATACATGAATACTGAGATAAATTGTGTGAAGATATGGAAAAAAAATCTCTTAAGAGTTTCCACACCTTGATCATAGTTTCAAGGACTCTATGATTCTTCCTGGTTGTGACTTGATGTGATAACTACCTTTTGAAAAATAAATGCTCATGCTATTGCTTTAATCTTCAACTTAAGGCACAATTATCTGACTTGGAAGTATGAGGCTATCTCCACATTGCCAATCAAGAGAATTCCCAAAATGCTCAGGTTTTTCAAGTACACTGCTATTCTCACAGGCCAGAGTTTTTAGTTAAGCAGCAAGATTGAACACACAGTATATCTCCATTGCCTTTTAAGTCACATTTAAAATAAAGTTAAATAAATAAAAAAGAAGATCCATGAAGACAAAGAGAACAGGAACAGAATAGAGAGAGCATACACAAAACAAAAACAAAATCCGGAGACTGGAAGATAGACTATGAGTGGTAACTGACTTCTAATAGCAGAGAAAACTACAACCTAAGTCTAAAGTGGAGAAACGTTACGTGGAAAAAAACTGATGTTCACTTTACAAAATAGACATCAAAATTCTTGGGAAATGGCAGAAATAAGTTCTTCAAAAGGAGAGGGGAAGAAGGCTAAAAACAGAAAAATGAGTTGAAGTCCTGGCTAAATTTTTAAAAAGAGGATTGACTGCCTCTGGTGCAATTATCTTTTTCCCAATACAGTCAAGGCTGAGAGGCTTACTCTGGGAAACTGATCCCCAAAGGATCTGAGGTTGCTTACGAGTGATACCACAGAGGGCAAAGATGAGGGGCCATATTTAAAACAAGGAAGTTATGTGAACACTGACATACTAAACTGTGAGACATTTAGCTCCCTTTATAAATCAGCTTCCAGAAAACCAGCAGCTGGATTTTTATGTCACCTAAGCCATACACTTGGAAAACTGACCTGCTTATGGGGAGAAAAAAAAAACCACACAGAAACACATAAATGAGGGCACTGCAACACAATACCTAGGTCACCACCACTTGCCCTATATTGAAACTCAACAATTGACAAAGGATACTCCTAAGCATAGTATTTTTATGTCTGTTTTAAACACAACCACTAGAAAAATCTAACATAAAAGAACAAAACTGATTAAAAACAGAGAAAGGGGGAACTTCAAGACAGCACATACAGCAGAAAAAACTCTTTTAAAAATTATTATATTCTCAGAGATTTAAGAGGAGAAATTGCATTTAGGAAAAGATACTTTTTAAAAAAGAATTACTCAGAGAATAATGAGTTCTTGGAAAATAGAAGTATAATGCAGACATTTAAGCGAATAAAAAAATCAATGAAAGAGTTGAAAGCTACAATTTAATAAATATTCCAGAATGAAGAGAAACTCACAAAAAGATGCAAAATATAGGAAAAAGGGGGATGTTAGTTAATCAGGACTTCCCATACTAGACTCAGGAATGCCAGAAGATTAGAGTGAAATCAAAGAAGGGAATGATTAGATAAATATTTCAAGAAAATCCTTCAAATCTGAATAACACAAATTTCCAGACTTAAGGTGCTTGAAATAATAAAATAAAAATTCTTATCTTCCTGAAGAGGAATGTCTCTTCATGAAATTTTATAATACCAAAGACAAAAAGAAAGTGAAAAGCTCCTATCAATCTTAGAAAAATGATGAATCACATATAAATAGTCATCCAAAAGCAATAGTGGAAATTAGACAATAGTGCAACAAGGCCTTCAAAATTCTGAGAAAAATTATTTCCAACAAATAGATCATTTCTAAGAGGGTTTGTAAGACTGTAATGACCTCCTAATGATATGACCAAAGATTCCATAACTATGGCACTGGATAATGCTTTATTTTCCAGAGGAGATATAAGACTCATAATCATGAAATAATAATCCATGCTCAGTATTGTGAGAAACAAATGTCTCAAAGTTAAAAACAAAAATCCAACATAGAATGGCATATATCGGAAAACTATCAATCAAGAGTGTATATAGTAAAACTAAAATATTTTCAGATCAATTTTTCAAAAAGTTTACCTATTAAGTACCTTACTTATGGAGTTACTGGAGGTTGTACTTCATGAAAACAAAGGCTAAATCCAAGAAAGTGGAAAATTGGGTTTCAAAATACAAGAAGTCTATCATAGCATAAAGAAAGGTATTCCAGTGATGATGGCTTATATTAAGCTTAAAGGCTAGCCATTACAAATTGGGAGGGGGGGGACCCAAAACAAAAACAACAACAAAAACAAAACCAAAAATCTCCATGAATTATGTCTCTAAGAGAAAAGAAAAACAAAATAAACACACACACACACACACGAGAAATGTATTACCTGTTGCATTGAACCTACTGATGGCAGAGTTACATTGTTGGCAATGATAAATTATCCCTGGGTATTTCTTTAAAACCAAAAATAAAAAAGAGGCAATTATAAACTGCAGGAAATTCCAAAAGTTTTACAAGAAAGAACATATAACCACTGACATCATGTGACTGAGGGATGGCTAATAAAGTAATGGAATGAAATTTTTGACATAGCCATATTGGTGAGATAAGAGATGTGGGGAATGGGTAATAGAGAACATGTCAAAAACTAAATCCTTTCTAAGCATAGAAAAAAATTAATGGATAATATCCAAAACAACTACAAATTAAGAAATATTATATATCTTAAGAAATACATATATCTTCTGATATATGTAACAAAGTACAACAAGCAACTAAAACGTTGAAAGTGGTTGCCTCTGGGGAAGGGAAATTAGTCCTGAGAAGGGGTTAGACCAGAGACTGATATTTTTTATATTAAATTCTGTAGTACTATTTGTCTTCAAAATTATGTACATGTATTAATTGGCCAAGAATAAAACATATCTTTCAAATTACTGTATAAACCAAATAATTATCTTTTACAATAACTAAACCAAGTAGTGAGCGTTTTTACATTTCTAGTTTAAAATTTCCTCCAGTTTTAAAATTTCTGCTTGAGACTAAGTATCCATTGTCAAAATTAATTTGAAAACTGAGATAATTATCAAAGGGAAAAGACTGAGTTTTCTCCCCATCAGATAATTAAGTGTTCTGATTCTTTTATCCACTTTGCCTTTGCAAAATTTGTCTTAGAAAAACCAACACTAGAATACGGGGAAATAACTTCTCTTGGGAAATTTCGACTATCAGAGAGGTGAGTTTGAAATTCTCAGGATAGTTGCCTCAAGACTTCTCCCTAGGAGAAAGACCTGTCCCTTGACAAATAATTTGGCACTGAAGTGATGACTAAAAGCTTTCCCTTTATTAAATCCACTCTTATTTAGTAGTTGAGAAGGTCAAACAAACAAGACAGCAGGGGAAACAGGACAGATTCTTCTAAAATCATCAGGCATGTTGGATCTTTTTAAAAATTTGTCCTCTGATGTATTCAGTCATTCTGGGGAAAATGTTTGCCTTGAAAAATAATCCAGTTACTAGGTTGTTTTCAAGGCTGAATAATGATTGCATAATTGTTTTTTGTGAAAGACATAATACAGATAACTCATCTTAATCTTTTCAATGACCTTGACTCTTTGATTAGCTCAAATAATTTTTAAGAAAGCATTTCATATAACTAAATCTTTGTAGAAATGAAAATAAATAAATGTTTGAACCTCATTTGAATATAAATATATTTTACTCTGCTTTCAAAATGCTAACCTGAGTCCTAAAAAAAACTATTATTTCTTTCTAGTCTATAATTGTCAAATAATTGTTTTCGTCATCCTTAGAGCAATTCTCAAAGAGGTATCATTTCAAAGAGAAGTGTTCAATTTATTTTTTATTACTAGAAAATCTGTGTTTATGAAAGAGTATTTAATACAGATTTCTGGTATAGACATGTTATATTGAGATTTTTCCCAACACTCATTATTTTAAAAACTTATTCATACATCTGAATAACTCATTAATGTAACAACCTGTGGACAGTGTTGAAGGAATCAAAACAATGCTTAAAGAATTCCAGAATACACTGCTGTCTTTCGGATTCAAAGGCAATACTAGTGATGTGTGTACACACAGTTTAAAAGACCAATACACAGAAAAGAATGAGCCTCTCCACACTTTTTCCACATAAAAGCAGAGCTTGGATTTATAGCTACAGACACGGTTTTCCAAGCCCACAGGTGTCTGAGAGTTGGCCACTTAGACTCAACTCAGCCTGAAGCCTCTGTTCAAAGGCAGCGCCTTCATCTTCACAGATGCCTTATCTGTTTGCTGCTACTGTTTCCCAGCAGTCTTCAGCTGTGTCACATTGTTTAAAATTGAGCCTCGGGGCTTTTTTCTCTGTTTCCTAATTGAGGGATCCCCATTTGCACTCACTATGCAGAAGCTAGTGGGGCATTCTGCTGTCATTCATTCTGTAACACCTCCACACAAGCCAAGCTGGGGCAACTGGCTGTGTTTCATGACTGAGACTTTAAATTCTCAGTGATCTCTTGAGAAATTACACAAGAGACCAAGTCAGTGGGCTTCTTGTGACCTTTCAAGCGACTGTTTGATGACATCACGTCTTTTACCCTCAACCAGGTCTGGAGTTCAGTGCCATGTTGGCACCACACTGGCATTCTTGATACGATGTCTATGTTTTGTTTTTCTGGCAATCAAAAGAGTGCTGGATTTTGTTCTTCAAGAGCAGACTATTCTCAATTTCAGGCTGCCACCAAAAATTCTCAGATGTTGTGAGTCATGCACATTGTTACATAATATTGGTCTTTTGAGGTCTATTGTAGATCCATTTGTAGCTTAAGTCATGATGTAGTCCATGAGCATATTGTAAAGGTGGCAGCTTTATAAGAATCACCCAGGTTGGCAGGAAACTTTCATCTATTCTTGGTCATGGGTACTCCCATGAAACTTGGGTGTTGTTTTCCATCAGAATCTCATTCTGGTTTATGGATTTCTTCTTGAGCAATCCCATCTAATTTGTGTGTGTATTTATACACACACACACACACACACACATATGTGTATATATATATATATTCATTCCCATATAAAGATTTTTCCTGGAAATAAGCAAGTTCTATGATGGAAATTTCTACTTTAATTATGAAGTAATCTAAATATTTGGGTATTAGTGATTATAAGATCCTTCAATCACAACTCAAAAATAGATGGATTCAGCTAAAACTCACACCTACCATATCCTAAAGGTTGCAAATCTCTTCATATGTCCATCTTTTGAAAACCTCTATATCATGGTCAATGTTCAATAATTTTGAATTTTTTTTTTATAAATCAGGATTTATTGAGGGATGCAAAATCTCCCAGAGTGGGAGGGGTCTAGAGGGTGTTACCCCAAATATACATTCAACATCTCAAAGATACAGCAGTTTTTTTGTTTGTTTGTTTAAAACAACAACGATCCTTTATTCTGCATTTTATACAGGCCTCAGCAGAGAGGCTCATGACTCAAAAAGCAGGGGACGGCAGGGGGCTGGGAGGGAATCTCTTCTGTAGGCTCAGAGCATCTCCCTGCAGTCTGTCCCCTGTTTTCTCCATCAGGGCAATCTCAGGGTAGCTGAACTCGGGGTGGCTCAGGGCTCCAAGAGTAAGCTTTCCAGGACCCAGGCAGGAACTGGGAGAAGCACTTGCTGCACTGTGTTAGGGCCGTCACACGTCCCCACCCCTCGGGAGCGCCCCTGGAACAGGGGACGGTCGCCTCCGTCCTGAAACCCCCGCGTCCCGCACGCGGCCAGCTCTCGGCTCCCATCTGGGGAATGCACGCGACCTGGGGCCCGCCGCGCCGGCGATGGCCGCGGATGCCCGCGGATGCCCGCGGAGCCCGCGGCTGGGAGACCAGCCGGCTCTGGCAGCGGCCACTATTCTGGATACAGCAGTTTTTAAAGATTCAATGGGCCTGTAGATCAGCCATGTACTTACCCTGAGTTATCTAGCCAAAAATATTATAAATCAAAATAATACAAATAAGATTATCTTTGCAACAACTTGAGATTTAATTCACATACCATAAAATTTATTCATTTAAAGTATGTAATTCAATGACTTTTAGTATATGCAAAAAATTGTGCCCCCCCACAATTTAGAACATTTTCATTAACATATTCTATTTCACTCTTCAATACTCCTGTCATAACCCCCTCCCCTAACCTCAGGCAACCACCAATCTACTTTCTGCTTCTTAGATTGGTCTTTTCTGAATATTCTATATAAATGGAATTTTATAATTTGTAGATATTCTGACTTCTTTCACCTAGCATAGGGTGGTCAAGATGCATCTATGTTGTAGCATATGACAGAATTTCCTTCCTTTTAAGGGCTGAACAATATTTCCATTGTATGGATATACTATATTTTGTTTATCCATTTTCTGTTAAAGGGAATTTGGGTTGATTCTACCTTTTGGCTAGTACAAATCATGATACTATGAACTTTTGTTTATAATTTTTGTATGGATATTTATTTTTATTGCTCTTAGTTATATACTTAAGAGTGGAATTGCTGAGCCAAATAATAATTCTAGTTTAACCTTTTTGAGAGAACACAGGAATGTTTTCCAAAATGGCTACACCCAATCATGTCAGCACCAGAAGTTTTTGATAATTCTGCTTTCTTTACGTTCTTGCCAACACTACTTATTACATCTCCTTTTGATTATAGTCATGATAATGGATGTGAAGTGGTATCTCGCAGTTTTGAAGTACATTTTCCAAATGAAAAATGATGTTGAGCTCTTTTAATAGCCTTATTGGTCATTTTTGTATCTTCTTTTGGAAAACGCTTATTCATATCTTTTGTTCATTTTCAAATTTGGTGTTCTTTTTAATATTGAATTGTAGACCTTCTTTATATGTTCTAGAGTCTAGCCCCTTCTTAGATATATATCTTTCACATATTTTATTCTATTATGTAAGTTGGCTTTTCACTTTTTTGATTGTGTCCTTTGAAGAAGAAAAGTTTTTAATTTTGATGAAGAAAAGTTACCATGGTTAATTTTATGTGTCAACTTGAGTAAGTTAAGGGATGCCCAGAGAACTGAGCATTATTTCTGGATATACCTGTGAGGATGTTTTCAGAAGAGGTTAGTTAGCATTTGAATTAGTAGACTGAATAAGGAAGTTTGCCCTCAACAACGTAAATGGGAATCATCTAATCAATTGAGGGCCTACATAGAATGAAAAGGTGGAGAAAGGGAAAATTTGAGGGATCCATTTTCTAGCACCCTTGAATATCAGTGCATCTACTTCTCAGGCCTTTGGACTAGGACTGAGACTTACTGACTTCCTTGATTCTCGGGCCTTCAGGCTTGAACTGAAAGCACACCATTAGCTTTTCTGAGGCTTCTAGCTTGCAAGATCATGGGACTTCTCAACCTCCATGACTGCATGAGTCAATCCTTCATAATAAATCCCTTTCTATATATACATAGATGTCTCCTATTGTTTTTTCCCCTCTGCAGAACCCTGACTAATGCACTAATTCGTGTGTGTGTGTGTGTGTGTCTGTGTGTTTCTCATGCTTTTAGTTTATATAGAAGAAAATATTGCCAAATCCACGGTCATGAAGGCTTAGCCCTAAGTTCTCTTCTAAAAGCTCTATAACTTTAGCTTTTACATGTCGGTCTTTGATCCATTTTGTGTTAGTTTATGTATATGGTGTGAGGCAGGAGTCTAGCATCATTCAGTATCATTTGTTGAAATCAAATAACACTTAAAAAAATACCTAGTTTTCCCATAGAAGCAATACTGTCAACGGTTAAATTCTGACAAGGATCTGACATTCAAATTCACTGAGTCATAATCATAACACTGGATTTAATCACCACTTTTATGTGATATAAGACTTAGCATAATTAAGTACAGATGCTCTTCAACTGACAGTGAAATTACATACTGATAAGTCCATGGTAAGTTGAAAATATCATAAGTCAAAAGTGTACTTAGCATACCAAATCTACTGAAAAACATAGGGTAGCCTAGCCTAACTTAAATGTGCTCAGAGGGCAACCCTCTCGGGTTCCCTCCCACTATGGGAGCTTTCTGTTCTCTCAAAAAATCCTGCTTTCTAAAATAAATAGATAGATAGATATGCTCAGAACAATTATGTTAGTATATAGTTGGGCAAAATCATCTAACACAAAGTCTATTTTTTTCAATTTTTTATTTTAAAGTTGTGGGGTATAATTCAGGGTCAGGTCTACAAATGTTCATTATGCAGGTACCCTTGATGATGAGGTGTGCTCCCCTTTCCCCTGGCAGATTCCCATTACTCCCAATCCCGCCTTCCCACCCTCCCCTGGGGCAGTGTCCGCTACTGCCAATCCTTTTCTTATAGTATTCCAATAATTGTTCAAGGTCCACTTATGAGTGAGAACATGTGATACTCAGTTCTTTGCTTCTATGACAGATCAGTCAGTATTATAGACTCCAAGTCCTTCCAAGTTGCTGTGAAGTTCATAATTTTGTCATACTTTATGACTGCGTAATATTCCATCGTGTATATGCACAATTTTTTTATCCAGTCCTCTTTCAATGGGCAGCACGGTTGGTTCCATGTTTTTGCTATTGTGAACAATGCTGCAATACACATACATGTGCAGGTATCTTTTTCATAGAGTGATTTGAGTTCCTCCACATATATTCCCAGTAGGGAGATTATGAGTTGTATGGAAGGTCAATTTTTAGATAGTTTAGGAATCACCACACTGTTTTCCACAGAGGCGGTACTAGTTTACACTCCTGCCAACAGTGCAAAAGTGTTCCCTTTTCCCCACATCCTCTCCAGCACCTGTTGTTTTTTAAGTTATTGATGATGGCCATCCTGAATGGAGTTAAGTGGTATCTCAGTGTGGTTTTAATTTGCATTTCTTTGAGCATTTTTTCATGTATCTGTTGGCTGCTCACATATCTTCTCTTGAGAAGCGTCGATTCCTATCTTTTGCCCATTTTGTAACGGGGCTGTTTGTATTTTTTTTTTTCAGCACATTTGAGTTCCTTGTAGATCCTAGATGTTAGGCCTTTTTCAGACCTACAGTTGGAAAATATTTTTTCGCAGTCTGTGAGCTGTCTCCTTGATCCCTTAATGATTTCTTTGCAGAAGCTTGTAATTCTGATGAGTTCTCACTTGTCTATCTTATCTCTTATGGCCTGGGCACTTGGGGTTTTGATCAGAAATTGGTTGCCGGTTTCAAATTCCATAAGGGTGTTCCCCTGCATTTTCTAAGGTTCTTATAGTTTGAGGTTTTATGTTTAGGTCTTTGATCCATTTAGAGTTGGATTTTGTGTATGGTGTTTTAATCTTCTGCATGTGGTCAGCCATTTTTCCCAGCACCATTTATTGAATATGTTCTCCTTTCCCCAGTGGTTTGTGAAGGAGGCTTTGTCAAAGATGAATTTGTGAGATATTGAGGTTTTGCTTCTGGAATCACTATCCTGTTCCATTGGTCTATATGCCTGCTCTTGCACCAATACCAGGCTATTTTGATTTTGATTATTGTAACTTTATAATAAAGTTTAAAGTCTGGGAGTGTGATACGTCCTGCTTTTTTTTTTCTGAGGATTGTTTTGGCTATTCGAGGTTATGTTTTCATATGAATTCCTGTATTGTCGTTTCCAGGTCTGAGAAGAATGCTGCTGGTAATTTAATGGGTATTGTGCGAAATCTGTAGATTGCCTTGGGTAGGATGGGCATCTTAACAATGTTGATTCTTTCAATCCATGGGCAAGGAATATTTTTCCATTTGTTTGTATCATCTTTGATTTCCTTCAGCAGTCCTTTGTAGTTTTCATTGTAAAAGGTTTTCATATCTCTGGTTAGGAAGATGCCAAAGTATTTCATTTTTGTGTGTGGCTATTGTGATTGGGATTTTTATTTGGATTTCATTTGTTTATTGTTGGTGTATAGAAATGAGACTGTCTTTTGCACATTTATTTTATACCATGAGACTTTGCCAAAGTCCTTTATCTGTGTAAGGAGGTTTTTGACAGATTCTCTTAGGTTTTTGAGGTATAGAATCATGTTGTCTGCAAAGAGGGATAACTTGATTTCCTCTTTTCCTATTTGGGTACCCCTGATCTCTTTTTGTCTGATTGCTCTGGCTACGACTTCCAATGTTGAAAAGGAAGGGTGAGAGTGGGCATCCTTGTCTTGTTCTAGTTTTCAGGGAAAATGTTTCCAATTTCTGTCTGTTTAGCAGTATGCTGGCTGTGGGTTTCTCATAGATGGCCCTTACTATTTTGAGGTATGTTCCATCTATGCCTAGATGTTCAAGGATTTTTATCAAGAAGGGGTGCTGATTTTTATCAAAGGTTTTTTCTACATCTAATGTTACAATCATGTGGTTTTTGTTTTTACATCTGTTGATGCACTTAGTTACATTTATGTTCTTGCAAGTGTTGAACCAGCCCTGCATCCCAGGGATGAATCCTACTTGGTCATGGTGGATGATTTTTGAGATGTGTTGTTGGATCTGATTTGCTAGGATCTTGTTGAGAATTTAGCATCTATGTTCATCAAGGATATTGGCCTGTAGCTCTCTTTCTTTGTTGGATCTTTACCTGGTTTGGCTATCAATGTGATATTAGCATCATAAAATGATTTGCAGAGAGTTTTATCTTTCTCAATTGCCTGGAATACTTTCGGTAAGATTGGTATCAGTTCCTCCTTGTATGTTTTGTAGCATTCTGCTGGAATGCCATCTAGTCCAGGGCTTTACAAAGCCTATTTTATATGTTAAATATCTCATGTAATTTATTGAATACTTTACTGAAAGTGAAAAACAGAATGGTTGTGTAGGTACTAAAGTATGATTTCTACTGAATGTTTTTTGCTTCTGCACCATTGAAACTTTTAAAATTGAGCTATCATAAGTTGGGGACCATCTGTATTTTTTTAAGTAACTATGGGCAACATAGATATTAAATTCAAATGTCAAAAAGTTATATATAATAGACTGGTGTATCATAATGTATTATATAAAGTTTTACCTCCCCTCTTTGTATTTATTGCAAAAAATCAGTTTATTAAAAGAACTATTTATGATGTCCAGAAATCTATGAAGCTTTCAAATATATGTTTTGACAGGAGAATGTTGGGAAAAAAAATTTGAATCACCTGAATGGCTTTACATAAAAATTAAGTAAGAGTATCTGTTTGACTAGCCTCTTTTGTTCAATATAAATTTTCTGGTAGATAGGTGGATGCCAGAGATCAAAGTGTTTTCAGCAGTGGTGGTCTCAAAGTATAAAGTCTCCCTAATTTTTTAAGTTGCTTCCAAGTTTGGGAAACTTTCTCCTTATGTCTTAATATCACACAAACTTATATTGGCTAGTCTTTATTTGCACTAAAATTTCTATCATTAACTTTCTTACCATATTATTTCACTACAGTGGTAAGGGCACTAAAACTGTGACCTAAGTCATAGCCAAACAGAAAGGCACTAAAACTCTGGGTTTAATACTGAACCTAAAATGTACATAAATGTTTTTTCTTACCCATAATATTCACAGGTAGTCTTAGAAATCTGAACCAACATTGAAGTCCATCATCTATCCAATATCAGTATTTTTTTCCACTTAAGCCTAAAACTCTATTTGAGACCTAATGATTCTTTGGCAATTTAAACATAATTTATATCTTAACCACTAATTGCCTAACTTTTATATACAATATGAAGATACTGAAACCCATTAAACTCAAATTTTTGAGATTGATTTTGGTAAATATGTTCAGTGTTTGCTTGAATAAAATATACTAAATTATACTAACATGTCTGTATAATTAAAAAGATTAACTTATAATTTTGAGATAAAATTTATAAACAATAAAATGTACACATTTTAAGTGTAGAATTTGGTGAGTGACAAACAGAAACGTTCACTGACTAATGTAACTGCCATTATAACTACGATGTTGATAATTTTCATCAATATGGCAGTTTTCTCAAGCCCCTCCTCACTTTCTGAGTGGAGTTCTCATTCTGCTTCCCAGGTTGAAGTGCAGTGGCATGATCACAACTCACCATAGCCTTGACCTTCTGGGTTCAGAGGATACTCTCATCTCAGACTCTTGAGTAACTGGGACTCAAGGAGCGCATCAGCACACTCGGCTAATTTTTTTTTTAATAGAGACAATGTCTTGCTATGTTGTTCAGGCTGGTCTTGAACTTCTGGGCTTGAGTAATCTTCCAGCCCTGGCTTCCCAAAGCACTGGGATTACAGATGTGAGTCACTGCACCCAGCTTCCTCAAGCTCCCTTTGTAGTCAAATTCCACTCCTACTCTTTGTCCAAGGTTGCCACTAAACTGCTTTCTGTTTTTGTAGGCTAGTTTTACCTTTTATAGAATTTCATACCAATAAAATCATACTATATATAGTGATTTGTGCCTGGTTTCTTTTACTCAGAAGAATGTTTTGGATATCCACACATGTCAAGAGCATGAGGACTTCATTCCACTTCATTTCTGTGCAGTATTCCACAGTACCCATATACCCGATTTGTTTATCCTCTTTCCTGTACCATGCCCATGTCGGGCATTTGAGTTGTTGCTAGTTTTCTAGTTTTTCATCAAAAATAAGTTAAACTGTATGATCATTTTGTATACATCTTTGTGTGGATATATGTTTTCATTCTTCTTCGGTACTCAGGAGTGAACTTGCCAGGTCATATGATAATTTTATATGTAACTTCAGTTGTTAAAAATCTACCAAACTCTTTCCCAAAGCAGTGGAATCATTTTACTTTCAAAAGTATTACACACAGCAGTGCGTTCATTCTCATTGTTTCACATTATGGAATGAAGAGTAAATATTTTTGTGTGTCTGCAGAATTGGGACTAAAAACATGGGGTCCTGAGCTAAGAAAAAGCCTTGGGAAGTTGATTCACAACTGTATATGCAGTGAGAGAATTCCAGAGAGATTTATCTAACTCTGGATGTAGGCTTAGTTCAAAGATAAACTGACACATTATAATCTCTTTGGTAAATTTTTAATTTTAAAGATGTGGGGTACAATTCAGGGTTAGGTATACAAATGCTCATTATGCAGATACCCTTGTTGTGTGCCCCCCTCCTTTCCCTGGCAGATACCCACTACTCCCAATCCCACACTTGCCCCTGGCAGTTTCCCACCAAGAACTCAAACGTGCCGGAAAGAAAAAAACAAACAGCCCCATTACAAAGTGGGCAAAAGATATGAATAGACACTTCCCCAAAGGAGACATACGAGCAGCCAACAGATGCAGGAAAAAATGCTCAGCCTCACAAAGAAATGCAAATTAAAATCATATTGAAATACCACCTAACTCCAGTCAGGATGGCTATCATCAACTCAAGAAAACACAGATGCTGGAGAGGATGTGGGGAAAAGGGAACACTTCTACACTGTTGGTGGGAGTGTAAACTAGGACAAACTATCATTTTGAAGAGTTTATTTGAGCAGACAGCTATTCATAAACTGGATATAGCCAAACCAGAAGTGGTTCGAAAGGGCACAAGAGGAAAGCTTTTGCAGGGAAAGCTTTTACAGGGAAAGCTTTCATAGGGTGAATGCAAAACTGAGCAAATAAATTATTTGATTGGTTAAAGTTTGAGCAATTGTATTTTTTGGACTATCCTAGTGGGAAGTTCAAGACCATGTAATTAGTGTCTTGTAGGTTGCCTGTGACTGACTGAACTTAAGTTTTATTTTCTTTTAAATTCCGAGTTAGATGTCAGTTTGTTTACTTAGAAACTCAGGATGTTGGAACCAACTCAATCTAATGGTCTCCCATTTAGTTATTTAACAATGTTTATATTTAAAAGGAAAACAAGGCCTTTCACCTTGGAGACCTCTTTAAGTTAGAAAAGCAGAACACAGAGGGCCCTATCTGGTTGTTGAAGTGATGTAACTTTTATATCTTTAAAAGTTAGAGTGAGAATCCAGGATTCTTTCCATTCCTTCTCCAAAGAGAAAAGGTTTTTCTTTCTTTTATAAAGAAGATGAGAAAGTTCATTTCTCTCCATCCCTTGCCTGTGAAATATAACACTACTTGGATAAGGGATTTTTTAAAAATCTGGATTTCAAAGCATTGCTACAGGGGTGATCCACGGGGCAGAAAGGACCAGTGCACTTATTATTATGTAAGCAATAAAACCAATCTGTCTCTGATCCAGAAAACTCAACTTACATGTCTCCAGCACTTGGAATTATCAAGTTTTTTAACTTTAGTCATTCTACTGGATGTACAGTGGTATCGCTTTCTGGTGTTCATTTGCATTTCCCTAATGATTAATGATGTTGAACATTATTTCGCTTACTTATTAATCATTTGCATATCCTGTGATATTCTGTTCAAATCCCTTACACATTTTTATGGATTCTTCTTTTTCTTTGTTTTTGTTTTTGTTTTTGTTTGAGTTCATGTCTCACTCTGTCTTCCAGCCAGGCTGGAGTGCAGTGGCATGCTCATGGTTCACTGTAACCATGACCTCCTGGGCTCAGGCTATCCTCCTGCCTCAGTCTCCCAGGCAGTTGGAGCTATAGGTGTGCACCATATCACCCAGATAATTTTTTTTATCTTTTGTAGAGATGAGGTCTCACTATGTTACCCAGGCTGTTCTCGAACTCATGGGCTTAAGCAATCCTCTCGTGTCGGCCTCCCAAAGTGCTGGGTTTATAGGTGCAAGCCACAGCACCTGGCCCAAATTGAGTTCTTCTTATTACTGAGTTTTGAAAGTTCTTTATGCATTTGCAATACATATCCTTTGTTAGATGTGCATATAGTGAACATTTTCTCCTGGTCTGTGACTCGCCTTTTCACTTTCTTAATAGTTTCTTTTAAACAGTAGACATTTTTCGTAGTGAGGGAATAAAATTAAATATACATATATATCAATGAAATAAAATTAAGACCAAAAATAAACCCGCACATTTATGATCAATGGATATTTCTAAAGTAACATAGGCCATTTCAGTTTAAAACATGCAAAATATTATTTTAAAATAAATGATACTAAAGTAAAGCTGAATGAATTGGAAGCCCTTGAAACCACTTGTGATTCTAATAATACAATGGTCAATCAATTTTTAACAATGTTGTCAAAGTAATTTCATCAGGGCTTGCGGTGGGGGGGAATAGACTTGTCAACAAATGATAGTGGAACAAATGAATATTCATTTGGGAAAAAATAGTATTATGTTTTTATTTCACACCCTACATAAAAATTAATTCAGTACACATTATATACCTAACCATAAAAGCTAGAGCCATGAACCTTCAATAAGTAACTAGAAGAAAGTCTTCACTACTTTGGGTAGGCTAAGATTTCTTAGAAAGGAAACAGACAGTACAAAGCAGTTTTAAAAACATTTCGAAGTCAAGTCCAAAGTATGTCAATGAAGAAAGGAGACTTATTGTTCCTAAATACAACATGTTACATAGTCAAATGAACATTGCCCATAAGATTAGTCACTCATTGCTGGTAGAGAAGTGGGAAGTCTACAGGTCAAGGGAAGAGAACACAGTACTCTAAGGGGATCTCTTTTCTACCTCATACCCAGGCTGAGGGTGGGGGCTGTTGCCCACGGAACGACAGAGTTTTGGGTCCCAATATTTGGTTTCAGTCTTTTGACTACATTTACTTTACTGCTTCCTTTCTCTGGGGTGATGGTTTTCTTAGGGTTGGCCCAGTTTCCATTAGGTTTTAACACGTGCTAATTAATTTTCTGAGCGGTGGTTACACTGAAATCATTCTCCAGTGTGGCTTCTAAGCTTCTAAGGAATGTCGCAATTATGAGGAGAGGGCATGGCTTACTAGGAGGGAGGCAATAGCAACAATGTGCGATAGCAGAGGTGTGGATGCTGAGAAGATGCTCTGTGCCACAATTGAAGGTTGCTATAGGCGAGCAACGTTAGCAACAATTTCTCTTAATACACATTTTGCAAATTCTTGCATTTTCATTATAAACTGTTACGGTCTTTCAGACAAGTTCTGAAAATAATCTCATAGTATCTTTCTGCCTACACGCTACATTTACCAGGTATATTTGAAATTCCAGTGGCTTCCTCTCATTCAAGGGGTTTGGTATTCTCCTCATTCGCTGTGCTCAAAAGATTCCTTAATTTCCAAAGCTGAATACGATTTGTTCTTCCAACTTTCTTGTTGGGTGTTTTCATGGCTGGGGTCTGTGATCCCATTTCTCTCTACTTAATTTGAATATCCCTTAGTCACCGACACTAAGCTCTCCAATCATTTCACATTTAAAATCCATTTCTCTTATAAGCAAAAAGGAGTCCTAGTATTTTTGAAAACATGTTATTTTTTTTTTAAGTATGTTGAGGGAATCTAGCACGCCGTACACAAAACTAGAGAGTGAAAGAAAACCCTGGTAGAGATTGATGCAGGGAAAGAAAGATATAGCATGATCAATACAGGACAGACTACCCCTTAACTTTCTTGTCTTCGGCACAGACTTATAAAATTGGAAATTAGTTTCTATAACCCATTTCCAGGAAAAGGGAAAAAGCACAACAACTGCTTTGAAAGCAAACTCCACTAAGCTTTGCCTGTTATCTTTCATCTCTTTCTCTAAATCTTATGCTCTTCACAGAAGCACTTTGGAGTTTTATAAATCAAAGAAGCAAAAGGGAAATCCACTCTCTGAAAATGCAGCGTGCCTTCTTACATTAGCTTTGTCACTACACTAATAGGAAATATGTCAACTTCTTACAGTACATATTTTCTTCCTAGTGTTGCATCTGGGAAACTTTAGGAGGCATATGAACTCTTTTAGGCTTAATACTAAGTCAAATATGGTGTGTTTACACCAAAAGAATATAACAGAGGCATGAAATATCTAAAAAGAGAACTTATGAAAAAGTACAAAGAGGATATTGTCTTTTGAACACATTTTTCTGAATCTTTGTAATATAGATGAAATCTTATAATAATTTGGGGTGCATCTTAAATACTTTTAGTGTATTGGAATTATGTGATAATGAGTTTTATTTGAAATAAATGAGCTGTCACTTTGGAATTGAAATATTTTATAATAAAAAATATTTTTGAAGTGGTCTTTAATCTACATTAAAGAGAGTTGTTCTTCAAACTCAGGTTAGTTGGGCTGTGAAATGATGTGCAAAAATGAGATTTTGTGCAACAAAGGAATGCAAACTAAAATGTAAAGGTTATGAACAATATTGAAACTGGATTATCTGAGGGTGATGAACGTTTGAGACCATAATGGTTAACAACCAATGAAGAAAAACAAACCAAAACTAAGAAAAGAAAAAGATGCAAATTACCGAGAGCAATGAAGAAAAGTTTAGCCTCCCTGGTAAGTCCAGAAAACAAATTAAAGCAACAATGAGATGCCATTTTCAACTATTAAATTAGAAAAGATACAGGCACAACTACCATGAATGGTTTGGGGGATTCACAGCAAATTTTTGATACTGGCTACCTCAGATGGATGGAATTAGAAAAGCAAAAAGTAAATTAATTCTATATCAGAGACTTCTGAAATGTCATGCTTGTTTAAAAGAATTTGTATTAGTCATGTAACTTTCAAAAGAATGATCTGCTAGAGAAATAATAGAAAACAAACGTGTGTGCACACACACACACCCAATTATCTGTGTTGGGCTCCATTATACACTGCTGGTTATGCTGAATTTCTGGAGTACAGTTATTTGGTAACTCAAACAATTTTTTTAATGCACATATTTTTTGTGGCACAAAAGTTTACTTCTAAGAATTTATCATGCCAAAAATAATTATGATTATAGGTAGAAATGACTATAGGAGAGTTTATTAAAGAAAGTTTGCAACAGCAAAATACTGGAAATAACATAAACGTCCATCAGCAGCAAACCAATGAAATAATCACATGCTATCAGTATGATACAATATTGCACAGAAATGATGAATTATGCTATAAAAGAATATTTAATGGCATTGGAATGTTACGGATATATTATTAACTAAAGAAGTACATTGTAAAATAAGACTGCGACTCAACCTATTTTTGTTTAAAATTACACAGTTGCAATTTCCATATATGCTATATATGATGTCATTGTGAATTTACGCCAGAATATTAGCAGTGGTGAATTCTCACTATGAAGGGAATGTGGATAGTTTTACTGCATCAATGCAATCTGGAGATTATCTGAGTAACAGTTAAAATCTATGGAAAAAAATTGAGTGAGGAAGAGTTGGTTTGAGTGATAAGAAATGAAAAAGATTGCTGTCATGTTTATTTGTAAAGGAAAAAGAATAGACTTGAAGGAGAAAAAGAAATGATGACGGGCAGAATTCTAGGATAACCCCCAATGAATCACACCCTTGTATAATCCCCTCTTTGAGTGTGGAGAAAATATGTGACTTCCTTCTAGCAAATAGAATGTGGTAAAGGTGATTGCATAGTCAGTCCCATGACTGTGTTATCTCATGCAAAACTCTGTCTCAGTAGACTGGAACTGCGGCTTCTCTGACTGGCTTTACAGAAGTCAGCTGCTGTGTTGTAAGAGCTAATGAAAGTGCCACATGACAAAAGAGTGTGGGAACCTTCAAAATTTGAGAGGTGGCCACTGGCTGACAGACAGCAAGAAATTGGGTCCTCAGTCCTATAACCACAAGGAACCAAATTCTGCCGCCAACCCCATAAGCTTGGAAGAGGACCCCAGATTCAATAAAGAAACACAGTCTGACACCTGGATTGCAACCTTGTGAGACTCTGAGCAGAAAACTCAGTTTAACTGTACTCCACTCCTGGTCCTGCAGAAACTGGGAAATAATAAATGTCCGCTGTCTTAAATGACTACGTTTGGGATCATTCTTTTCACAGCAATAGAAAACGAATGCAGGAACTCAGTGCAAAAGTTTGTTGTAGAGTCTTAATTGAATTCAATAATCGATCACTCTTTCGTTTAACAAATATTGGCTCAGTGCTTACAGATACCGTGCCCCATGCTAGGCATTGATTATGCAGTGTCTGCAATCAAAGAGATTAGAGTTGGAGAGAGAGATGGACAGAGAAAAGCCAAACGCAATGCATTGTGATTGGGATGTAAAAGACATATACAGGTCACCTAAATCACATCATAGTGAGCCGGAATGGTGATGAAAAGCACGGGCTTCAGGTTCTGAATAACCTGGATTTGAATTCTAGCCCAACCACCTACTAATTTTATGAGCACGGAACAGTTGCTTAAATGAAAGTCTCACTTTTCCCACATGTAAAATGGCTACATTAAGACCAAATTTATGAAGTTATTGTGTAGACTAAATTAAATAATACATAACTATTTAGTACACGATAAGTGCTCAGTGACTGGTAGCTATCATAATTATTGTTTTGACTTAAGGAGGTGATATTGGAACTGAATTCAGAAAGATGAATTAATTCATCGAAAGTTGGTAGAGAGTTTGGGAAGTCTAAGAGAAGGTATTTAAAATAATTTTTTTTTTGAGTTGGAGTCTCACTCTGTTGCCCAGACTGGAGTGCAGTGGCCGCTCCCGGCCACCACAGCCTCGACCTGCTGGGCTCCGGGGATCCTTCCGCCTCAGCCTTCCAAGTAGCTGGAACTACAGACGTGCACTACCACGCCCGGCTAATTTTTTGATTTATTGTAGAGATGAGGTCTCTCTTGCCCAGGCGAGTCCCGAACCCGCGGGCTCAGGCAATCCACTCACCTCAGCCTCCCAAGGCGTGAGATTACAGGCTGAGCCACCGAGCCCGGTTTAAAATAAATTTTTTAAAGAAACATAATACATTTGGGGACTACCAGCATTTCAATATGAAATACATTTATTGCATCTAGGTACCATTTTTAGAGCTAAGGATAGAAATATGGACAATTTTTTATTTTAAAATGTTTATACACCATGGGAGAAGGCGATAAACTACATACATACGCACACACACACGTAATTCAAGGCAGATTGTGGTAGGTTTTAGCATTACTTACCAGTATACAATTCTCTGCTTCAGGAGAGATGGATGGGAAGACTACTTTCTACTCCTTTATGATTTAGCCTGTTCATCTGACTAGTTTTAGCCAATTAAATATGAATAGAAATAATCTGTCACTACCATATGGAAATGTCGAATGCCAGTACTCAGTTTGCTATTCGTCCTTTTTACTGCACTGATTGCAAAAGCATAAATAAGAAGACTGAGGCTCTCTGGATCACTGAGCCATTGCATGAAGAATGCCTGTGCTTGAGAATTATCCAGGACTATAATGAACTTTGGGGAAACCAAAGAGTGTTGTGTTAAACCACAGAGTGTTCTGTGTTCTATATGCTCAGTATATCACCTTGCCTATTCTGGCAGACACAAATATTGCTATTCTGGCAGACACAAATATTGCAAAGTATTTTTGGTATTAAAGAGACAGGTCGGGTGCAGTGGCTCAAGCCTGTAATCCCAGCACTTTGGGAGGCCGAGGCGAGAGGACTGCCTGAGCCCACAGGTTTGAGACCAGCCTGGGCAACATGGTGAGACCTCATCTCTACAATAAATCAAAAAATTAGCTGGGTGTGGTAGCGCGCACCTGTCGTTCCTGCTACTTGGAAGGCTGAGGTGGAAGGATCATCTGAGTCCAGCAGGTTGACACTGGGGTGGCCGTGAACATGTCACTGCACTCCAGCCTAGGTAATGGACTGAGACTCCAACTTAAACAACAAAAAAGAGGCAACTGCTTCTTAATCTCAAACAGAAGAAAATGAAAATATAAAAACTTTGAGCAAGGATAGCCCCTTAAAACTAAACCTCGCACCCAGAAACAAATTAAAAATTTGTCATGAGACTCATTAAAAAAAAGTCTAGATAAATTAAAGTACCTCAGGGTAATTATCAAATTAAGGTATAGTGTCCAATAAATCTTTTCCATTGGTTAAGATGGCTCTGAGAAAAGATCTTAAGTGTGGCTTTTTTGTCTGTGTCTCATAGGCTTAGGCAGCAAAAATCAATCAAAGAGAGGTAGAGTGGTAGCCCATGAGGGCAAGAAAGCAAAGAAATTATAGCTGATGTGAAAATTAAGGTTGTTTTGAGTCTTGAGGTCCATGAGGATAATTCCTGGCATGCGAAACTGGCAGTAATCGAACAGATAAGAATCCCCATTTTTGAGAGACATGCTGCAAAAGAATTACCAGCCTGGACTAAAAGAGACTTTTTGAGTTTCTGGAATGTAAAATGACCCTTAAGCCCTCAAATATCAATAGGCAGGAAGTAGACGGAGAAAAAACTACAGTACCTGATGATGGCATCTTCCAGCAATACCCAAGGAGGATGGGGGAAGGAAGAAACTTTACAGAGCTTCAGAAAACAATGGACTGAGGAGTCCTTTTCAAGGAACAGACTTTGGGGACTAATCACATACAGACGGCCCTCCATATTCAGGGGTTCTGCATCCCCCATTCAACCAACCTCAGATCAGAAATATTCAGGAAAAAATACAACAAAAATAATGATATCATAATAAAAAACAATACAAATAAAAACAACGCAGGACAACATCTGTAAGGAGGATATGCCCACATTTTTTTTTATTTTTTATTTTTTTTTATTTTTTATTTTTTTTGAGTTGGAGTCTCACTCTGTCGCCCAGACTGGAGTGCAGTGGCCGCTCCCGGCCACCGCAGCTTCGACCTGCTGGGCTCCGGCGATCCTTCCGCCTCAGCCTTCCAAGTAGCTGGAACTACAGGCACGCGCTACCACGCCCGGCTGATTTTTTTTGATTTATTGTAGAGATGAGGTCTCGCTTGCCCAGGCGGGTCTTGAACCCTGCGATCTCAAGCAATCCACTCACCTCATCCTCCCAAAGGCGCGGGATTATAGGCTGAACCACTGAGCCCTGCTATGCCCACATTTTATAGATGGGTCTTGAGCATCCATGTGTTAAGGCCCGATTCAACAATTGGCTGCTTCCCTCTTAGTCAATCAAATACGAGAGGCAAAAGCTGGGAGAAATAAGGAGTTTTATTCTGATACCATGGGATCAGGGAACAGGCCGTGTATCCACCAAAAACCTGTTCATTTAAGCAGTGTTTTCATCCCATATTTATAATAAAACATAAAGTTACTTATCTTTGTCCCACTATTGATCAATAATGACCACACGTCTTATGATCCTTACTCTGTTTCTTTCTTAATCAGCGTTTAGACCCCAAACAATTATTGTCACAAACCCATGCTTAGATTACATCAATCCTGCCATTCTTCTAAGATGCCATTTCCTTGAACAATTTGGGGCTGCCCACTTTCTAGTTGGTTACAGTTTTTTGCTTATTCCAGGAGTGCTGGTTCACAAGGTTTGATCAAACATTATACATAAAATTAATACAAAGACACGAAAGAAAGTAGTTGCCATTTAGAGACTAAGGGAACAGATACATGTTTGGGTTTTAGAAAGCTTCAGTAGAGGCCATTTCTTGTCTTGGTCCAGTGGAGGCCTTTCCAGGGACATTCAGTCTTCTTGCATGTGTCTTTGCTTATCTGGAGGCTCCGTGGAGAGGGTTATGTTCCCTTCAGTAACAGCAACTGTTACTAAGATTCAAGGATAGTGAAGAGAGGACAAGGAAAAATGTTCACTTTTAAGTTCAAATGGCTTCTATGTTTAGTTCAACTCAGCTTAATACAAGTTTCTAAGTCTTTTGTAAATGACTGCTTTAAAATAGCCAAAATGGCCTCGTTTCTGCCTGTAATACATGGATTTTGGTATCTTCAGGGATTCCAAAACCAATCCCCTGAAGATGCTGAGAGATGGCTATATAGTATTTTCTGTCCGCAGGGTAGAAAGTGGTTGCAACCTCTATCTAGAGAGACTGCTGTATACCTGTGATGAATGTGTATCCTCCATTCTTCCTCCATCTGAGTGTCTCGCTGTAGCTATTCTGACCTTGTTACATGGCTGTATATTGAATGTGCAGAGGGACATATACCCTATTCGTTTATGGGTTTCTATAATCAATGGATATATGTTAGGACCAAAGTGACCAAAGGCATCACGTAGAGATCCTAGACTTGGAATGAGATACTGTGATGTGATTAAACTTTTGGGCTGTAATCCTTCAGGGAAGGAATAGGTTTTTTTTGTTGTTTTTTTTTTGTTGTTTGCTTTTTTGTCAGAAGGAAATTGAAATGACTAAGTGTTGTATAATGGGATTGGGTAGTCATAAGGGTTGTCCACCAATTATTCCCAGTTCACCTTTAGGAACATGGAAAGAGAGCAATGCTCTGCCCTCATGAAACTGAATATGATCTGCTTTAGCCAATGAAATTTTTTTCAGAAGAGGCACAAGTGATTCCTAGGCAGAAGTTGTAAGCGCCAATATTCAGTTCTGTCTTCTCTCTTTCTGTCTGGTTTGGCAACAAGCAATAGTTCAGATAAAAGCTACTTCAACAGACTGTGTCCCAGAGTAAGGGTGACACAAAATAGGGCTCCCAGTGGAAGATGTTTGGTGTAAGCGAGCCCTTGTATTAAGACAATGAAATTGTGGGGTTGTCTTATACCTGGAGGAACATAAATCATTCTACAAAAAAATACACCTGCACACTCATGTTTACAGCCTCACAATACCAAAAACATGGAACCAACCCTACTGCCCATTGAAAATGGACTGGATAAAGAAAATGTGGTACGTATACACAATGGAGTATCACATAGCTATAAAAAAGAACAAAATCATGGACTTCACAGCAAATTGGATGAAGTTGGGGACCATCATACTTAGTGATCTATCACAGAAAAAAAGAACTGAGTACCACATGTTCTCACACATAAACAGGACCTAAACATTAATCACATTAGTAGAAGGGAGGGATCGGCAATCACTGGACACTGCTGGGGGCAGGGGAGGGGAAGGGTGGGCATTAACAACACAAAGAGTACCTGGTCTTAAACCAGGAGAAGCGAGGACAACTTGTAGGCCCAAACTTCACCTGCATGCAGACTACTTGTGTAGCTAATCCTGACTTGTACCCCATATCTCTAGAATAAAATAAGAATAATAAATAAATATGCCAGCATAACTATTCAATGGAGATTGGCCCATTAACATGGGTAGACAGTACCTGTGATCTCATCCCTGCCTCCATCTCAAGCCATACCTCCACACATTTTCTGATACACTTGTACTCCAGCAACTATTTATTGATACACTTAACTCCAGTAAGCTACTTCAAAATAAAATCATGATACCACGTGAAGCATGAATTGGAAGGGGGAAAGCTGGAGAGTGACAGTCAAATCCATAGGTACAGATGATCCTGAGCAAATCCACAATGGAGAATGAGAGTCTGAATATAAAAGGTTAAAGACAAAGCAAAGGAGTTTGAAAATTGAATGGAAGAAGCCATGGAAGGCAAGGAGGGGGAAGAAGGAGGCAACCTAACCTATGAGGGAAAATCTGCAGAAACCAAGGGAGAAACCTTTCAAAGCTGAAAGGCCCATAGTGTCAAACTGGGTACAAGAAGATTACTTAGGATGAGTATAAGGATGAAACAATTGGATCTGACAATTAATAGGTCTTTGTTGTCTTCAATGAGCACTTCAATAGAAGAGAGGATCAATAAAAGGACTAAAGAGGCTTGGAGATAGAGAGGAGAGGAAAGGAAAGTTCTAGAAGGGCAAGAGTAAACTTGCTCTTGCCAGTCACTGCCTCATCCTCTTCTGGAAAAGGAGTTATTTTCTCAGGCTACTCCACTTCCAAATTTGAAGGATCCAGTCCAAGAAGTGAGGTCTAGATTAACCCCAGGTCTGTGATGGATAACCTCCAAGCTACATTTCTGTGAGAACCAGTTTGGAGCTGGAATCTAAGCCACCCCAGGCTTGAGAGTGACGGACCCTAAATCCTTGGATAAATCTTTCCAAGCTGCTCTATCTCCGAGGGTAGCTTGATGCAGTGGAAGGAGCCAGTGATGTTTCTTTGTTTCTGGCATCTCATTTCATCTTCCTTACAATACTCCAAGGTGTGTCCTCACTAGGTAGGTAAGAAAATCAGCGCTCAGAGTGTGTGCGTCACTAGCCAAGGTCAAATTGTTCTAGGCAACAAGGCCACTATACCTTTCTGACTCTAAAACCCGGGCCTGAGTCTTACTTCTCAATCAGAGGTACAGTCACCTCTGGGATACACATGGTACCATGCCATAACGTAGAAGAAAAAATAGGAAAAAATGGTGCTGTTTTTTAAAATAACATATCTTCTTATAAAATAAAATGTAAAAGTTGCCTGAACTTTTAAGATGAAACTTGAGGCATTCCAAGATGTTTAGACAACAGTCTGAACTCTTCTTTGCCAGGATGGGTACAGAAAAGTTTTCTACAGAAAAGTTTGAGAAACGCTGCAAGTTCACACTGTCTAGAAAGAACCTAGGGTTGGGGACAAATCACATTGACTCTGAGGAAAGAGAGAAAATAGAGCCCACGCACAGAGCAAATTCCCTTCTGTATTCCATCCTTGTGCCAGAGTACTGAGTGCACACAAAACAACCTGTCACTTGTAAAGATTACCCAGAGATGAAGTGTGGTCTTCTCATTGCTTGGCATGGGAAAATGTCAAAAAGCAAGACTTTCACCATGATTCAAATTATATTTGTAACCTTCTTCCCACTCTCCCTCCAATAAAGATTTGGACCAACTGAGATAAAATATCAATATAATATCTAATTTATTCATTTAGCTTCATACACATACATAAAAGGATTACTTTATAATATATTAATTTAGCAATATTGCATTTGAAACAATTTTATTCAAATGCCTCCTGATCAACTTTTCTTTGTTGCCTTCACCATTGTTTTCCTCACATTCCTGATTCTAGTAGGTTCCAGAGCCCATCTTTCCTTCACAATCTAAATTGATTGAGAGATGGTTATTTCCAATCTGTGTAGATGTTCTCAATAAAAATCTCATCTCAAGCCACAAGAACTCATTCGTATACTTTTTTTAAGAAAATTGTTTTTTATTTGTCTTATAGGTATTTAGTTGTAACCTATTATCATTATCATTGACCATGTTCCTTAACATTGACCACGTTCATTATCATTGACCACGTAACATTACCATTGACCACGTTCCTCTTAAATATGATCTTTAAAACGTTAAGACTTCCTTGCATTCAGCACTTGGAATTATGTAATCTCACACACAGGAGTACAACTAAAGTGTTCTAATTTAAATCATGTTTAGAATAATATAAACTGTGTTACAATTTTGTCTTTTTAAAATTAATTCTATCAGCTGACTTCAAAATTTTTCCAAAAAGTAGCATTGTGTCAGGTATTTTCATGCAAACAAGTCTTTCCCAAATGTCTTAATCATTCAAAATGAAGTCATTGAGAGTGTACCCCATAATATCAAACTCCCTCTTCTCTAAGTGGTTATTGCTTAAATAGAAAAGAAGAATTCACCTTATAATCAGGTATATGCAGTAGCTATTTTACTAGTGCAAAAACTTACCTAGGGAACTCAAGAGTTCAAAAGGGTTTCATTAATGATTCCAGATTAGGTTATATCTTCAAAGCATGATAAACGATGCCATGTTTCTCTTCCTCCTGCTCGATCTCTCCTCTCTTGCCTATATTGATTGCTACTCATAATTCAATTCCAAAGCCATTTATATCACTTCCTGGGCCTACTGCAAGCCCCAAATTAATTATGATTCGGTTGTTTGGGGTCATATCAACATGGTTCTTCTCTAAGGGAGTGGTGCACAAATGTGACTAAAAAAAATAAATTTAGATCAACAAATTCAGAGTCCCTTGAGCAGATCACTTAAAATTTAATAAAAGTACATTCAGAGGGTCTTCATTAAATGCTGACATACTCTGAGTGATATTTACCTAATCATATTGTCTGACATTCCCGGTGGTGATGTTTCTCTAAATGCTGTCTTCCAACTGTTAGTAAAAATGTTCTTCTACACCATTCACTTCCTTGTTTAAATTCCTAGCCCAATTTTCACCCAAGTTCCACTCTAGCCTACTCTTTGGATATCATGTCAAACCTAGGATGTTTCATTGTCACCTCAAACGCCACATGAGTCATAATGAATTCATCATTTTATTCCCTGTCTGGAGAGATTTATATAGGATAGTTTTGCATCATCTCGCCTTGGGAAAGAGGGCATGAGAGTCACAATGCAGAATGTATGGGTCTGAGTCAATTAATTGTTTCAGAGTTGTCAGAAAGACCTAGCTATAAAAAGGTTACAGTTCCCCACATTACTAAATTTTGCACCCATGGGCAAGATTTTAAAATTTGAGCTAATAATAATTAACATGTGCTTTTGTCTGCCCTACTTTTGTGTATCAAGTGAGAAGTAAACACCTCCTGCCGCTTCTGCTGTAATACCCTTTGAGTAAGCACTTCTGTGTGTGTGTTTTAGTAAGTTCACATGTTTACATTTCTGCGTGTGTATATGTGCACAAGTGCATTTGGTGCTTCTGTTTGAGTGTATCCACTTGTGTTTGTATATGAGTGTATGTGCACACTGTAAGAAGATTCAGGCCAGTCTCCGTGGCTCATGCCTATAATCCCAGCACTTTGGGAGGCCAAGGCGAGAGGATTGCTTGAGCCCAGGCGTTTAAGACCAGCTTAGGCAACACAGCGAGACCTTGTCTATACACACAAAAAATTAAGTTAGCTGAGTGTGGTGACACATGCCTGTAGCCCCAGCTACTCCAGACGCTGATGCAGAAGGATCACCTGAGCTCAGGAGATCGAGGCTGCAGTGAGACCATGATCATGTCACTGCACTCCAGCCTGGGCAACTGAAGTGAGACTCAAAAAAATAAATAAATAAAATAAAGAATAAGATTCAACCCAGGTCACAAAGGGGAACCCTCACAGTTGGCATATCTTCTCCTTGCCTTTCAGTGGAGGATCCACCTCTCTGTCGCCAAAGTCATTTTTGGATGGGTCATTCACACCATTGTTAGGTTATGAAGGTAAGTAGACAGAGAGAAAAGACAAGAGATGGGCAGCACAGATTTACTCCAAGAAAGACTTGTAGAGGAGGATACCAGATGAGACTGGGGCCCTAAGCCACCTACAGACCAAGGGCAACTTATAGGGATCTGGGGGAAGGGGTATTGTTAGCTATCTCAGGTGGGGAATTTGGACGGTTAGTTGGTTACTAGGGGTAGCTAAAGAAGAAGCCTTGTGGTTAGACTAGGTGCAGCTTCACAGGATGTGCTCGGCTGGTAAGTTTCCATCCTGGCTTGTATCAGCAAAATGGCAGGGACGATCTAAGATAGCATCCCTAAGGCCAACAGCCATGTCCATCACCAACCCCTTCAGTCCAGAGGGGAAATGCTTTGAGTTGAGACCATCCCACTTTGGAATCAGAAGCATACAGGTCTCATTTTTTTTCCTGTCCATCACACCCAATAAAGTGGCACCTCTTGTTTTATTTTTACTTAAACATTCCCACATTAGAGAGTTCAACTTGATCAACTCATACGAGTAGATTAGAGCAGAGAAACTTTCCCATTTCTATAAACAGCTCAGAGAGTACGTGCACTGTTCTCCAGCTAGATTTCCACACACACACACACTCACACATTCACACTCACTCCCACACTCCCACCCTGGAGAGCACAACTTCCTCTTAATGAACCTCCCGGACCCCAAAGTCTTTGCTCCAATTCATCCTGCCTGCGTGGCACCAGATTGATCTTCCTAATCACAGCATTTTCTCATTCTACTTGGGTACCAGCTCGTTGGTTATCAGTAAGTTAGTCACTTTTAAATGATGGCCACTGAATGGAGAGGGGGAGATTGAGATTGTCTCTTGGCGTCTTGACTACATGGATAAAGATATTCCTATGGGGGAGGGAAACTGATGTCTCAGCCTCTTAAACTCGGTAGCCTTGTCAGCAGTGTCCAGAAACATAACCATGTTGCTCAAGCCCTCATGGTATATTTCTATTTTTTGTGCATGTCCTACCTTCCTAAAAACATTGTGAGCTTTCTGAGGATAGGAATGGTGCTGGAGTTGTGAGCTCACTCCCCATGGTGGCTAGCAGGTATGCTCCCTTGCGGGTGTCTCCCACCGCCACCTCCAAGACCTCTGTGATCCTGGACAAGTCACATGAATTCTCTGAGCCTCATTTTCCTTATATGCAAATGAGATCAGGAATACCTGCCTCAAAGTGGTTTTGAGAATCAAATGAGCCAATGTAGCCTAAGGGTTTACCACTATACCTGCCCAGCACACAGTAGTTTTGTTGGTGGTGGTGGTGGTGGTTTTTTTCTTTTTTTCAAGTCAGGATCTCACTCTGTCACCCAGATTGGAGTGCAGTGGCACCTTCACCTTCACAGCTCAACACAGCTTTGACCTCCTGGGTTCAGGTATCCTGCCACAGCCTCCTGAGCAGCTGGGACTACAGGTGTGTGCCACCATGACTGGCTACTGTTTGTTTTGTTGTTGAAATGAGGTCTCACCATGTTGCCCAGGCTAATCTCAAACTTCTGGGCTCAAGTGATCCTCTTGCTGGGATTACAGGCGTGAGCCACCGCACCCTGCCACATAGTAGAAACTGCTGCAATTATGATGATTGGCTGAGTAAAAAGCGGCTGCATCAGCTAAAATCCTCTGAAGAAATGTGATGCAAGCATTTGCTGCTCTGAAATTCTGCCTTTGAAACAAGGAGGCAGGTACGACAAACAACAAAGGGTCCAAAACCAATTGCTCTGGACAGAATTGTATCCATGACTTGTATTTCGAATGACAAGGCTGTATACAAAGCAGATGGTTTTCAGAAAGTCCCATGTGTCTCCCCAGAGATTAGCCGTCCCATCCCTTCCTACAGGAGCTATCCAAACAGAAAATGAACTGTCAGTGCCTTTCTGTGTGCCTTTATTCCAGGTCACTGAAATAAGCTTATATTAAGGTGTATCTTAATCTTTTGACTGTTTTCTCTCCAACAAGTAATCCAGGGTTGAGCCAATCTTCCATCTTCATGCCCCAGAAAGAACCAATGGTTTTAGTCTTCCCTTCCTCTTTTGGAAAGGTCATTTTATTTTATTTTTTAATTTTTTAAAATTTCAACTTTTTTATTTATTTTATTTTAAAGATGTGGGGTACAATTCAGGATTAGGTATACAAGTGGACATCGTACGGGTAAAGTTTGGGCCTCCCTTTGGTCCCCACTTTGCCTGGTTTGAGATCAGGTACCCTTATTGATGTTATGTTCTCCCGTACCCTTCCCTGGAAGTTTCCAACTACTGCCAATCCCTTTATTATGTTATTATGGTAAATGTTCAGGGTCTGCTTATGAGTGAAAACATATGGTACTCAGTTCTTTGTTTCTGTGATAAATCACTGAATATGATAGACTAAATCCATCCAAGTTGCTGTGAAGTCCATAATTATGTTATTCTTTGTGGCTGCATAATTTTCCATCATGTATATGTACCACTTTTTAAAAATCTAGTCCAGTCTTAATGGGCAGCACAGGTGATTCCATGTTTTTCCTATTGTAAATAGTGCTCCAATAAACATGTGTGTGCAGGTATCTTTTTTTGTAGAGGGATTTAAGTTCCTTCAGGTATATTCCCAGAAGGGAGATTGCTGAATCATATGGAAGGTCAATTTCTAGTTCTTTTAGGAATTGCCGCACTGTTTTCCATACAGGTTGAACTAGCTTGCATTCCCGTCAACAGAGTAGAAGTGTTCCCTTCTCTCCGCATCCTCTCAGCATCTGTTGTTTCTTGTTTTATTAATGATGGCCATTCTTACTGGAGTGAGGTAGTATCTCAATGTGGTTTTGACTTGCATTTCTCTGATGAAATGAGGCTGAGCATTTTTTCATGTGTTTGTTGGCTACTCATATGTCTTCCTTTGAGAAGTGTCCATTCATGTCTTTTGCCCAAAGATGACACAAACAAATGGAAAAATATTCCAAGCTAATGGGTTGGAAGAATCAACATTGTTAAGAAGCCCATCCTACCAAAGGCTGTCTTCAGATTCAACATCCATTAAATGATGGCCACTGAATGGACAGGGGGAGATTGAGATTGTCTCTTGGTGTCTTGGCTACATGGATAAAGATATTCCTATGGGGGAGGGAAACTGATGTCTCAGCCTCTTAAACTCAGTAGCCTTGTCAGCAGTGTCCAGAAACATAACCATCTTGCTCAAGCCCTCATGGTATATTTCTATTTTTTGTGCATGTACTACCTTCCTAAAAACATCGTGAGCTTTCTGAGGATAGGAATGGTGCTGGAGTTGTGAGCTCACTCCCCATGGTGGCTAGCAGGTATGCTCCCTTGCGGGTGTCTCCCACCGCCACCTCCAAGACCTCTGTGATCCT
>CAUYQG010074858.1:0-44819 GCA_963574415.1 Tarsius wallacei | reverse complement strand
CACCTCACAGAAACATGAATTTGAATAATCATTCATGTGCAACAATACCTTCATAAGCACTAAGGAATCCAACTGAGATATTAAAACATCTGAGTGAAACATATCACATATCCTCACTCATAAATGGACCTTGAACAATTAGGGAAGGGTGGGATTGGCAGTTGAGGGAAACTGCTAGGGGAGGGAGGAGCATACTTCATCAACAAGGGTACCTGCATGATCAATGTTTGTATACCTAACCCTGAAATGTACCCCACATCTTTATAATAAAAATTAAAATAAAAGATTATAGAATTAAAAGTGGTAAGGCCAGAATCCATAGTCAGACACAAGAACCATCCACTTAACTGTGTGTTGTTATTTACTAGTAAATACCACAATTTATGTTGAACAATGAATGTCTTTTCAAGGTAAAGAGTTTAACAACACCCAATGCAGTTCCCTTCACTTTTAGCATAGCAATAGACATTCTTTTCACCAGTATATCCTTTCATACAAATCTGTATTGTTTATAGGCTAGTGTCAAATCCTTAGTTTTGACCACTGGAACTTTAATTTAGGTGTTTTTTTTTTGTGGATTTGGAGTCTCACTCTGTTGTCCAGGCTGGAGTACAATGGCACACTCACGGCCACCGCAGCGACATTCTGGGTTCCAGCGATCCTTCCGCCTCAGCCTTCCAAGTAACTGGAACTACAGGTGTGTGCTATCACACCCAACTAATTTTTTGATTTATTGTAGAGATGAGGTCTCACCAAGTTGCCCAGGCTGGTCTTGAACCCATGGGCTCAGGTAATCCACTCGCCTCAGCCTCCCAAAGTGCTGGGGTTGCAGGCTGAGCCACCAAGACTGGCCTAATTTAGTTCTTAAAACCTCTATCAATTCTTTGTTACCATTAGGCAAATAATAGATGAATACATTATAACGCAATTTGTTTTAACCATAGCCAAATAGATGTTTGAATAATAGAAATCTCCCCTGGAATTGTCTGACAAAAGTTATCTGTTTCTTGTTTATTATTTAATATCCAGTTTCATTTAACACAACAAAAGTGTTTGAGCTGTGATAACAGCAAATTTTAATTTTTTTGTTTGTTTTAGTTGGAGTCTCACTTAGTCGCCCAGGCTGGATTGCAGTGGGATGCTCATGACCACCACAGCCTCAACTTGCTGGGCTCAGGCAATTCTTTCACCTCACCCTTCCAAGCAGCTGGAACTACAGGTGCACACAGCCACGCCTGGCTAATTTTTTGATTTATTGTAGAGACAAGGTCTCACCATGTTTGCTCAGGCTGGTCTTGAACCCCTGAGCTCAAGCAATCCTCTCGCCTCTGCCTCCCAAAGTGCTGGGATTACAGGTGTGAGCCACCGCCCCCAGCAGCATATTATAATTTAGTAGTCAAGGATTCTAGTTTTTTGGTGGATGCCTCTGTAAGTGGTGCTTTGTCAATGAAACAGTTTATCCCATCCCTTCATCTTCCTTGAGTTTCGAAGACAATGCTCCATGGTAAGACCAAGGGCCAATATGTATTCAAATACAAGGATATTGCATGCCGACCCCAACTCTGCTTGTGTTATCATCTTTCTCCTAGGTCGGAAAAGCAAGTTTGAATGAACACAGCTCTTTATTAAAAAGATGAACTTCAACTTGAATAAAAAGATCACAGCCTGATCACATTTTGCCATGTTTCCCTGCTCCAGGGTGCTGACCCTCCTGCAGGCCCAGCATCTGTGGAACACAGCAGCCTTGCAGCATCGTGTCTTGACATAGCTCTGCATTTGTAACAAATCCTTTTCTACCTTTCCTGACAAAACAGCCCTATTGTTATCAACCGTACATGTATTAAAAACACACAAGGGTATTTTCGTATGTGTATCATGCATGAAAAATACTATTGCCTGACAGTCTCCAATCGGCAAGTGAAAAGAGGTTTTATTGAAGGAAACAGCAGTTGCAAACAGCGAGCAGTGCACAAGAAGGTAATTGTTCCTTTAACATTGGCGGCACACATTTCGCTTCAGATGACGCTCCTGCCCCTGCCTCATCCACACCCAGAGGACCTGCTAGACAAGCAGCCAGCCATCTCTCTCTGGGATCAAGCTGTCAACGCAAACTTGCATTCTTTCTCTTTTTCTGAGCTAAGCTCTACCCCCAGAGCTCCCGACGCCTTCCTGAGTGAAAGCTCTAAAAGAGCTCCCTTCTAAATTGCATCACACGTGCCTCTGTTCCCTTCAAACTGACAGAACAAAAGAGTCAAATTCCAAAAGTCTGGTCGGAGTGACTTGTTAGTTGCACTGGATGATTCCCCTTAATGGGCTGGGAGAACAAGCTGGGGTGTTCTTCCCTGGCTTAGTCACTAATTAAGGTGAATTTGCTTAATCAGGGAAACACACACTAGCGATAGAGACACAGAGACGGACAGAGACAGAGACACACAGAGAGAATAAAGGGACAAAAGGATGTTCCACTACTCTCTCTCACCCCTACCAATGAGTGGCAATGACATTATTTGGACCAGGAGTCACAAAATGAATTCTCATCAGGGAGGACTAAACAGGCCTGCTGTGATGTGTGTGTGCATGTGTGCATGTGTATGTGTGTGTGTGTAGTGTTTCCCTTCCCAGACTGGTGCTACACCAAATAGCAGTCATATGTTCTTGATGGCTATTTAGTGTTGTAAGCCCCCAAAGCGTTATTGCCTGCTTTTTTCTGCTCTTCTCTCCCACTAGACGTTAATAAATATGTTCAAATGACAAGGGTCACTTTGCTATTCTGACATAATGAACTGGGAGATGTGCTTTCCAAGTTCCGAAGTTGACATGGTGACACTAGCAGGGTGACGTTTTCACTTCGAGGTGCCCTAACTCTATACTCGACACACTTGGAAGAATAAATATTGATTTGCTCCATGAGGATGTGCACCATGTGAAATGTTAATGCTTTTAAACGACTTTGGACATACAAAGTAGCTATTATTATTACTATTATTATAAGGTATAAAATCATAGCGGGTGTTTCATCTTTAGCCTTTATCCTCATGGTTAGAGTACATGTATTGGGCGCCCACTGCACTCGCAACCACCACTTATGTGACTGAACACTGTGACGATGTTCTTAGGATGAAGACATTGATTTTGAAATCTCCCAACAAGGAAGGTGAGGATTATTCATAACGATCATGTGCATACACCTTGTTTTGTGGACTACCAGTAATGAATGCTTACTCCTTCCCAGGACCTCTCTTATTATTGGGTTGGAGATTTTCTCTTTGCCTTTCCAGGGTGATTCTTACCCTTGTACAGAGAAAAAAAATTTTTTAATTGCCATTGAAAATAATAATTAACTAGAAAAGTTTGGAGCCCTAGTGGGGCTAATATCTGATCTTTGGTTTGGCAAAATAATCTCTAGGGGAGTTGGAGTACTAAAAGTGAGTTTCCCGCATACCATGATGTGTTGTGGGAGAGAGTCATAGTTAAACTGCTCTGAATAAGACACAAGCTGAAATCTGCAGTGAAGCTTGGGGGAAACAGGAGTGCAGCAAGATGGCAGGAACGAGACTTCCTCATGGAGTAATGGCCAGTGCCCATGGCTAAGTGACACAGTTAACAATACAGATATCTAGTGTCCAATGATAAATCACTTGCTAGCTGGTGTTTTGATGATAAAACTTCCCCTTCCCATTGTATGTGTGCTTTTGGAAACTTTAAAAAATAGATTTAAGATATATTATGTACAATCACTGATAAATATTTAAAGTATAAAATTTGATGACTTTTGACGTTCGCATGCATCATGAAACCATCATCACAGTCAAGACAGGAAGCATTTCTATCATAACCCACACACAGTTTCCTCATGTCCCATTGTCATCCATCTCTCTCTTTCACTGGGCATTCTCTGATCTGTTTTCTCTTACTACAGATCAGCTTGACTTCTCGAATTTCATATAAACAGAATCACTTCTTTTTGTCAGGCTTTTGCACGTCATAAGTATTTTGAAATTCATTTAGATTGTTGTGTATATAAACAGTTGTAGGTTTTCTGCTTAGTAATATTCAGTTGCATGAAGATACCTTAATCCATTTTATCCATCCACCTACTGAAGGACATTTGTGTTGTTTTCAGTTGTAGGCTAGTGCAGATAAAGTTGCTATGAAAATGTGTGTGCAAGTCTTTGTGTGGATATTTCTCTTGGATTAAACGCTGGGAATAAAATGTTAAATCGCATGATAGGTATGTACCCACCCCATGTTTTCTCATTTTTGACACACTAATGAAAATCTGATACACGCATTCTATTGTTGGTAGCATTAAGAATAAAGAGATTGGAATCATATCTCAGGAAGCCAGCTGAAGACCCAGGAATATCTGAGAAGAGTGTGGAAAAGTACTTGCAATGAGTGACTTGGGTATGAGACAATTCTATCTTTCTCAAGTATTCTAGGCACTTAAAGAGGAGCCTGGGCTGGCACATTCCTTTATTTATTAAGCTCTTCTTTCAATAATGTTTATTGAACAACTACTATGTGTCAGGGGAATGGAAATACAAAAGTGAATGGTACTCATATACCCCCAGATAGAAAATAAAAGTGGAAAAATAAAATAAAAAAGACCCAGTGCTTAGTTGAGCATAGAGTCATAAGTTATAGGATACATATGTATGTATGTTGCAGAAATTTGAAAAATTATATGGATCCTTTGTGACCTACCCACGAATTAGCTTTTCTATTTTCTCCTTCACTTCTTCCTTGCTTCCTTTGTTTCAGGAAAATTAATTTCTTTATTGGCTCCTAGCTTTTCAATTTTGCTTAGGTTATCATGTGGCATACTTCCTTTTCTCCCTACCTCGTTAAATCTTGCCAGCAACTTTTTAAACCCTGCCTTGGACATCCTCAGCCTAAAGAAACCTTAAGGTTTTCTGATTTATTTGGACCGGAGTGCAGACTGGACATTATAATAGGTAACAACTGTGAAGATGATTCTGATGTGTAGCCAGGGTTGAGAACCTCTGTTCCAAAGTGATTTTACTGGTACAGTTTTCTATGATTGCACTGCTCTGCAAAATTTCTCTGTATTCTCTGTACCTCTGTGTTTCCTTCTATCCCCTAACCAAGGAGAAGGGGCCCTACTTCCTTTAAAGGTGAACCTTTGCATCTACTTGGATGAACTTAGAGTCTATAATACCAAGTGATTGGCTGGGCACGGTGGCTCCTGCCTATAATCCCAGTACTTGGGGAGGCCGAGGTGAGAGAATTGTCTGAGCCCATGGGTTTGAGACCAACCTGGGCAACATGATGAGGCCTCATCTCTACAATAAATAAAAAAATTAGCCGGGCATGGTGGTGCATGGCTGTAGTTCCAGCAACTTGGAAGGCTGAGGCAGAAGGATCACCTGAGCCCCTGCAGGTCAAGACTGTGGTGGTGGTGAGCGTGCCACTGCTCTCCAGTCTGGAAGACAGTGAGACTCCAACTCAAAAAAAACCCAAAAAACAAAAACAAATACTGAGAGATCTATCACAGAAACAAAGAACTGAGTGCCACATATTCTCACTCATGAGCGAACCTTGAACAATTATTATAATATTATAAGAAAGGGATTGGCAGTAGTGGGAAACTACGGGGGTTTGTGGGGGGAAGGTGGGATTGGCAGTAACGGGAATCTGCTAGCGGTGGAGGACACATCTCATCAACAAGGGTACCTGCATAATGAACATTTGTATACCTAACCCTGAATTGTACCCCACATCTTCAAAATAAAATTTAAAAAAGGTGAATCTTCTTATCAGCTGACGTCCCTCTCTTTCACTATACACAAAAGATGTGTCTTTATCAACCATCATCTTTCCTTGAATTTCAGTCTTAATCTACTGACTCCTTCTACTAGATGCATGTTTAGGTGTGCCAACGCCTATAAATCCTTCCTGCACTAATTTTTCCACTATAGAACTCTTCAGGGTATTCCTTAACACATACTATTTCATCTTCCACTCACTCCTTAATCCATTGCAACTGATCTCTTAAAGCTCTTGCAATAATATGTGCTAGGTACTTAATAAATAATAATTGAATGAATGGATAAACACATGAATGCATGACTTTTTTTTTTTTTTTTTGAGTCAGGGTCTCACTCTGACACCCAGGCTTGAGTGTAGTGGCACTATCATGGCTTACCACAGCCTCAATCTCCTGGGCTCAGGTGATCCTTCCACCTCAGAATCCTGAGTAGATGAGACTACAGGTGCTTGCTACCATGCCTAGCTAATTTTTAATTTTTTTTTTTTTTTGTAGAGATGAGGTCTCTGTATGTTGTTCAGAATGATCTCTCTCTAACTACTGAGCTCAAGCGATCCTCTTGCCTTGGCCTCCCAAAATGCTAGGATTACAGGTGTGAGCCCCTGTGCCTGGCTCAGATTTGTTGTCTTTTAGATACTCCCCAAAAGAATGTTCTGAAAGACATCACTTTGATACCTTAACTTCTTGTTACTTAAAAATAGAAAACAACTGTTCTCTCCCCTTAATTCTTATTTTTCATTCGTATATATTCACTAATTATATATAGTTATCTATAGTACAAATTTGTTTGAAATATCCTCTAAGCAGTTTTACCTGCCTAATTGTTCATTGGCTATAAGATAATTCCACTTTCTACGTGTTCTTCCTAATGTGTAGCTTAATGTATTAACTACCTCTACATTGACAAACAAAAATAATAATTTTAATTTTTAGAAGCTTGCACTTTTCATCTTGCCGGTAATTTCATCTTTATTTTAATAGAAAACTTTCTTTTACTTATGTGAAAATGTTTCTTTCTTAAACAAGTAACACATAGGTAAGTTTTTATTGTGAAAACTGATAGTTTAATCAAAAAGGAAGTGTCAAAGTAAAGGCAAAATTTCCATTTTGCCACTGCCATTTGCCTCATGCTCATAATTCTTTATTTGATAAGTTGATTTGATTCCTATTATCAGTTTGGAATAAAGCTCTTTCAGACATTTTTACATACATTCATGAACATTTGCATATTTGATTTTTACTTAATGAAAATGACGCTATGCTGTATTTATTAATGTGAAACTGGATTTTTTTTCTCGTTAATATATCTTGGAAGTGTGCTCATTTAGATCTGTCTCATTCCACAGAACTATTGCATAATATTTTCCACTGCATATGCAACAGTATATGAACAGATCTTTATCGACGAATGCTTAAACGCTATCTTTCTATATTTATTTCCCATCTCTCTCATATGTGTAGTCTTTTAACCAAATAAAAAAGCACATTTCAAGCTTTTCTGTCTTGACTTTTCTCTGCATGCCATTCTTTTCCTATTCCTCATGATGAAACCCACCCAAATTCAGCTTAAATGTTAAATCGATATGGCATCCTCTGAACTATACTAAAAGTGATCTTCTTACACCTCTTACTCTTCCTCCTTAATTCGTCAAGGACAGAGACTGAGGTTTCAGGACTTCCACAGAGCTAAACCTAGTGTCCTACATATAGTAAACTCTGAATCTATGTATTGCCTAAATAAGAAAATACTTTTTAACCTTTTATTTTCTAACATGTATACACTCATAGATTATAAGCACCTCCAAGGTAAAAACATACCTCAACATGTTTTGAAAAATGTTCCTGTGGGATGACTTGTATGCTGGTGCTATTGAAGCCATATTGTAGGCATGGATAAAGGCAGAATTATTTCCTTACCATATTGCATCAGACATGGGCTTCGGTCAATATAGGATGATACCCCAAAGAAAAGAGGATAAACTCACCAGAATCTCCAAGAGGATTCAGAATTGAGCTGGATAATCCTGGAAAAAAAGGGAAAAGAAAAGTATTGGCAGTATTCATTACTTTTTTGCTCCTCTAGGATCTCTTCCACCTTTTTTTTTCTTACAGGAAAGAGAGCCCTACTTTCCAATAGAGAACATGGTTCAAATAGCTTGAGGGAAAATGGTTTGCCCTCTCCTGCTCCTTACATAGACCTGTGGTAGCCAGAGTTCTCTATCTCCACAGCAGTTTGTTCTGGGATGCTCACAATACTCACATGGTATCAATCAAGGTGTTCCCTGAGACTTGAAGTTAGCATACTGGGGAGTGAGAGTTCTCTCGTATGTGAGGTGTAACGATTATTTGGGCTTGGAATGGACAGAAGCCATCTTTCCTGCCATATGTAAAAAAATCTGAGAATAAAGTCCAAGCAGGGGGCAAACAGCCAAGAACCAGAGGTAAAGGCAGGGCACTTTACTCATAGGGACATATTCCAAATTCATTTTTGGGGTCCCTGAATTTAGTTACTCCTGAAGCCTGTCTATTCCTGGATAGCCTAGATACATGAGTTTACAAATTCCTTCTTTATCTAGACTGGTTGTGTTTCTATGACCTGTAATGGAAAGAGACTCATATAATAGTATAGGAGGTTTAATTAATTTTATATATCTCTTCTGACTCTATTTAATTAATTTTATATATCTCTTCTGACTCTATTTTCTTCCCATCTCTTTTTAGAGGATGTATGCTGATTAAATTCTCTAAATCTAATTGTTTAATCTCTGCTTTCTAACTCCCAAAATATTCACAGAGTAGAAATGTTTAATTTTGTGAAGGTATGCCAAAAATGATCTACAAAAATGACTTAAAATTGGAGGCTGAATCTTATGCTAAAATGAATGGTAAGGAATAAAGAAACTGAGACGTGGTTTCTGCTGACCTGGTCTCTCATCAGTTCTATTCAATTTTCAGTAGTGAGAAGTGGGGATTGGGATTTATGTATGTTGAGTACCTACTCACTTCAATTATGCCATAACATTTACCCATGCCATGTAGATATTGTTATACTGATTTGAAATATTTTTTTAATAATCACATGATTTTCAGAGTTCCATTCTTGCCCAAGGACATCTAGCTAATAGGTATAATAGATACAAGATTAAATCTCAGCTATGTCAGTGTTCTCAACTCTTCCTCTCCACCATTCAGGATGTTTGAATTGACTCTGTTCTCAAAGAGGACATTTCCAACTTCAGTCAACTGTCTTGAAGTGCATGGCTTGATCATTATTGTTTTGGAAAAACAAAACCAATCATTTTTTATGGAGAAGTATATAGCTGTATAGAGAGTATGAGATTTAAGTTTGGAGACATGAATTCTAGTTTTATTTCCAGTAAAGATCTCTGTGATTATGAAACTCAACTTTTCTAGACCTTAGTTTCTGCATTGGTCAAAAAACGGGCACGAGGATCAATTATCTCTCAAGTCTATTCCAGCTTTCTTCTACTGGTAAGTAGAAAATACTGCCCCAGTACCCTGTATGCCCCCTGTTAGAAATCATATTATCACCCTGTGTTATTATTATATGCTAAATACAGTGATTTGTACAACTCTTGGACAACGTCTTGTACAACTCCCCACAATGAGCCCAGTGTCTGGCAAATTGATCACCAGTAAATATCTGTTGAACAAATAAATGAAGCAATTAAGTCTATTTATTCTTGTGCACAAAATATTACTTTTTAATTGTGTGTGTGTGTGTGTGTGTGTGTGCTTTTCACTGACCAAAGGAGTAATCTTTGAAATTGAAGAAAATACCTCTAATTTTGGTGGTGAGAAGTATTAATGATAGATCTGAGTATTCCTATATTTTACTTATCAGTATGAATTTTAAACAGGATTTTCCTTCAAGATAAACAAGGAGTTAAAATAAGAGCTGTATTTTAAAGTGTAAAGTGGTCATTTTAGATAGCCATAGTAATTCAACAACCACTAAGGCTTGGTAACTGAGCCATCCTGGTGAACTTTCCATGTGAATGAAGTGTTCCTTAACCAGCTTTTCCTATATTATTTCATCCCAAGAAAGAAAAGCAGTAGCTAAGCCAGAAACAAGCAAGATAACAAAAAAAAAAAAAAAAAAAAGAGTCTGTGGCCAAACCAACAGAATTACTTTTTTAAAAAAATTCCTTCACTTGTGTTTGTGAAGGAGAAGTAAGCAACGTGGCTTTTTGTCTTTGTTTAGACATTGGACAATAAAAAATCACAAGAACATATATTTTTGACATACTATTTTTTGGTGTTCTTTGGAATTTGGACCCTAATTAAAAAATATGTGTTTCCTAGCCCTTCTTACTGTGAAAATCCTTGGCAATATAAACAGATGCACTGGTTGGCTTTTAATTCTGACACCAGACTGTCTGAAATAATAGCTCTAAGAAAGTGTGAATTCTTTCATTCCTCAAACTTCAATTATAAGTACTTAATTTGTTTCTCTTTCTATTGCTGACTATAGTACCAATCTGGCTTATTTTTCACCTGGCCAAACACGATGCACTTTAGAAACCCCTTATTTTGAAAAGTTTATTCTGCCTAAGAAGATAGGAACAAGCTATAGGTTTGAGTTATTTTCATACTCCAAGGTCCATCAATGCAATTTAACAATTGGTATATTAAATGGTGTTCTGAAAATTTCAATAATATAGGCCCATAAGATGACAGAATTAGGATCCATGATATGCAGTTGGAAAACACTGAGTATTTCTCATAAAAGTTGATTCATCATTTGATAAATGAGCCAAGGTAATAGCTTACTAACTCATCTTGACCTTTCATCGTCAAAGATGTTCTTCATTTTTTGTGTCCACCATTTTTTACACCTCGTAACCAATTCGCTGTCACAATGTTTTTAGCTTGTGATGTGACTGTGGTGATACTAACTTCTGTACTTGGATGGGGTACCACAAATGGCACATGAGCCAAAAATGTCATCAGTTCCTGGGAGTGAGGATATTTTGGAAGAATTGCTAAAACTGAATCTTCATGAATATTGTCATGTTTCCACTTTCAAAACTTCACTCTGTCGAGGTGTGTTTTTATTTTCTAGGGTCAAAAATAAAATCAAAGAAAGGCAAATTATTGCTGGAACTCATGATAAACATAATGAAGAATGTGTCATGCTTCTACAATTGTTCTCTGAGTCTATCTCTATATATGCATTTACATTTTGAGATGTTTTTACCAGTTATTTTTGTGCCTAACACTAAAGTAGATTATGTCTCATTTGTAAATATGATGGAAAGAATGATTAGGGCTACAGTGTAATGAGTTATATGGTAGGAATTGTTAAACCCTTTATTTTAATTATCTCACTTGAATCCTCACAACAATACCTTTAGGATTCTTGTTAGTATTAACTCCACATTAGAGGTGAGGAAGCTGAGACTTGAGATGCTTGTACCTTACACAAGTTCACAGAGTCAGGAAGTGATAGAAGCAGGGACTTGAACCCAGAAAAGCCAAGTTATTCAATCATGTCCTGCTATTCCTAGGCATTGAAATTCTTAGTGTAGGTAATGTTTTATACATGTGACTCCATTTAATCCTTCCTAAAAACGATTAATGCTGCAAATATTATTCCTATTTTACAGATGTAAAAACCAAAATTCTGATAGAATGATCTGTTCAAGTTTACACAGTTCCTAAGTAGTGAAGATGGGCCTAGAACCAAGGTCTGCCTGATTACAATAAACCTATCCTCAAAACGTTACCCTAAACCGCATAGCAACATTTGTTTAGGGCATTAGCGTTTACTATCTAAACCTGGTAGATGGCATCAATACAATTCTTCAGTGTGCAGTGACTAAATATACTGTCTTTGGTGCCAGAAAGACTTGAGAATTTCCTGGTAAGGGTAAGGGCCAATGACGCATACTGCTATTCTTTGACATATTTGTAACAGTGATGATAAGAAGTCTTGGAGGATATGAATTTCCAATGGCAAAAACAGAGGTTGAGGATTGAGCTTCTGGAGTATCTTCCCAGTCTCTTTTACATGACACATTATTTAATTCATTTGCCTCCAATGAATCTCCCCTGAAATTGAGTTGGCTATGATAACATCTCTTTGGAAACAGTGGGAAAAACACAGTGACATTCCTTTGATCTTTTTGCAAAAATGCAACTATGATTTTGTCCATCTAAAAATTTGTTTCCATTTGCAGAAAATTTGTTTTTGTGAAATTAGATATTTGAAAACATGAAATCTCAGTAGCCCATGGGTTCCATGACCATGCTTTGGGGCAATAGCTTGGACAGGCATGATGACTTCCAAGTTGTTTCCTGTTTTTCTTGGCCTCATTGCAATCCTTTCCAAAACTTCCCTCCATCTCTGCTGCATTAGTAATGCAAAATGAAATTCATTGTGCCCATTATATCTGTTAAATGGTTTCCATTTTAACTTGAGAAAAATGTATTGACGTTCATGTGTTTGGCATAGAAAATGTGTATATCTATCGAAGATAGCAACTTGTCTGTTGGAATTACAGTGCATTATGTATAATGCTGCTTTTAGCTGTGCATGTACATTTCCTGGAATCTTATTGTGTCAGAGCTTGGAAAGTTTACACAAGCATTGGTAATCTAATTTTTGTCTGGTGGGTGGCTGTGGAAATATGGAGTATTTGAAAAAGCAAATGTCTTGGCCATCTGTGCCAGGGAGTGGTTTGGTGGCAGGGGTGTCTAGTCAGGTGGGTAAAAGCATCCATCAAAGAAAAAAAAAGGTATGAAGAAAATATTGCCCCAGGCCTAACCTAAATATTAATTTTCCAAGAGCAGGAAGATAGAACAGTTATTGTGACATGGTTTTTAGCACATTCCTGGTTATTCTTTTTAGGAGTTCTAATTGCAAGGTTGAAGAATCTGTTTTATCTTTCTCTCGCCTCTTAACGATAATCCTTCTCTAGACTATATTGTTTCTCGAGTCTTTTGTCTTCTGCAGACATGAGTCTCTGGCTCATGAGCATCTTGTTAAGGTCTGTTGAGGATTAGGGGCTGTGACACAATTTTCTTGCTGAGTCTTTTTATTGGGGATTTTTCAGCCGGTTTGTCTTGGAGGTCTTTGAAATGTCTTCTATCAAGCAATCGTTTTCATTTTTCTTTGTTCTCCTCAAAATTGGGGTTGTATTTGGCTCAACTGTTCCTGGGGTCTAGGTAATGAATTGTACTATTTAATAGGCAAGTGTGAAATTCTGTGTGCAGCTGCTTGCACTGCTTTCTGTCTCGCAGAGTTGCTTAAATCCTACTCACTGCGCTGCTGCTGAACTGTGATGTAGTTTTCGGTTTTGAGCTTTAGTGTATTTCCATCATCCATCTAAAGCAGGGTTTCTTAACTTGGGTACTATTGTCATTTGGGGCTGGAAAATCCTTTGTTGTTGGGGGCTGTGCTGTGCATTGTGGGTTGGGTGGCAGCGTCCCTGGCCTCTACCCACTTGATGCCAGCAGCACCTTCTCCAATGTCTCTAGGTATTTCTAATGTCTCTTGCGGGGGGTGGGCAGGGGGTGAAATAACCTCCAGTGAGGTATCACTGATCTAAAGCAAGGTTGAAAGACGAGGCTGTCGTGATGTAACAGAATTTCCATAAAAAGCACTGAACTCAAGCAATGCAATGACAATACTGAGAGAGCTTTGTGTCTTGGAGGATACGTGGAGGAACTGTATCACACATCCCTGGAGAAAATACTGTAATAATTGTCTATAGTTTTCCTAGACTGAGTAACAGAGGAGGTAAGGGTCACCTTTTAACTGCTTTGCTTCTGATCTGCTAATTATCTCCTCACCCTGTGATGTCTTTCATCTCCCCTCTACGCAACTTGACTCACATAAGGAAGATTCTAATTCTTCTCAGACTTTCCACCTTAACTACTTTCCTAGCCTAACCTCTCTGCTCTTCTGTTTCCCCCACTGGTTTTCTTTGGCTCAAATGGGAACAAGGTGCCCATTTATTTCTTTAATCCACTTCACCACCTAATAGTACATTCTCTGCTGAGGACCAATTTTAACAAGATGCTTTTTTACTCTCTAATGCACTCCAGTGAAGAACTAATGTTTACCATGATGAGTATTCTCTGTTCCAACTGAAAAGCCGAAAAGCTGCCGACCACTACAGTACACACTTTTTCATGTTTAACTTTTTCTCAATGCCTCTTTGAGTGAGTTACATCGATTATTTTTAATGGCCGTCTTATGTGCCTGTCAAAAGGGCATTCTATTTGCTACAGAAATATCAATTAAAATATCATGCAAATGAATGAAATAATCAAAAGCATCTGATGATAATATCAAGTTTTTTTAATTTTTGTAATGCTCTGAAAGCTGTGAAGGTAGACTAACAAATCTATTTGATCAATATATGGGATGTAAAAAGAAGAGGAGACAAGATTGACTGATGAATAAAATGAAACTGACACAAACAGGCTGACAGCCAGCTGTAAGTCTCTTTAGGGCAAATGCAATTAACTTAGAATAATAGACTCAAATTTGATGGTTAGAAATGCATTTTTATTAACAATCACAGGCTGAATCATTATGCTCTTATGAATAAAATGGTACTTATATTTTGTGCATGTGTGTGCATGCATATATAAATACATACACATATGTCTCTGTACGTATAAATTCATGCCTCTCACATTCCTATGTGCTCTGCTTATAATTTGGGCAGAAAAGTTGATTTTTAGAATAATGTACTTTAAAAAGAAAATTCATTCATAACTTGTCTCCGGGACTATAAATTCTGAATATTCTCCCAAATTACATATATAAAAATCATGCTACTTATCTGGTGCTATTAGACATAAAGCCAGTGAGCCCTGGTCCCAGAACTGCTGGTCCTTTGGGGATTTGGAATTGCAATCAGGGATTTACAGATTTCATTTTGAAGAGGAGAAGTCATTACTAGAAACCTAAGCTCATTTCCTCTCCTTTAATAGCTATTTTAAATCATTCATTTAGAAAATACATTAACTATTTAGGGTACTTGTAATGCGTTTCTCTTGGCATTAAGTCTGCATTTTTAAGAGTTTTTTTCTAAAATTATTTTTAAAAGAAGATGAGAATTAGAAAAAAGAAAAAGACCAAATGAAATTTTGGTGATATAAAATTACTTTTGGATAACATTTTCCTCTCTCATTGCCTAAAAGAAAACAACTTAAAACTTTAACCAAATATTAGAATACTAGCAAACTTTTAACGTTTTAACACTATGTAGGTTAAAAAAAAGTGAATGACTCCTGGAAAATTACAAACTGGACTTTGAATATGATCAAGAAATAGTACATGGTCTATGGCCTTTTTAAATGAGTTTGTTAATCATTTAAATAGGAAACTGTTTTAATTCTGTATTACTTAACGTTGATGCCAATCTGAGTACAAAAGGGTAATAAAGGGAAAAAAGATCATAGTAAAGATAAATAACTTTAATTTCTACAAAGGATCCAGAATATGGATTCTTGCATAACATTTTGCAAACTGCTTTATATATATATTTTTTTTTCAAATGCAAAATAAAGCTCCCTGAGTTATGTAATTGCTATTCTTCAAAAGGACATCATGAAGGTTGACAATTTAAAATGTACTCTTTCTGTCACCATCCAATATTTTTGAATGTCTACTGATGGTGTTAAAAACAATCTCGGCAGAAGAAGGCTGCCATCGCCGATTTAGGACACTGGCTTTGTTATTAGCGTAGGCATATTAGATCATATTCTTGCTCTTCCTGCCTGCTTTGTTCTTTTGAGATGGCAGGGATCTGAAATTGACAACAGCCTACATTTATATAACAATAACTTGCATTGTTAAATACATATGTGTAGATAGACAGAGAGTTCTTTTATTTCCAAAAGATATCAAAGTTCACTACACACCATGAAAAAAAACAAACCACAGATATATGCAGATACTTCTGGGGTGACTGATAGCAACTATTTAAAAGCATAAAGTATTGACAGCCATAAGAGTCTTGAAATAGTACATTGTTGTTTTTAATTTTTGATATATTTGCCTCCTTAGAAAATTTCTGTTGTCTTCACAAGCAGGAAAGGATAAAGGTCATATTTTGTTACTTGGGTTACAAACCAGAAGCAGTTTAGAAAGTAAGCTAGAAAGAAAATGTCTAAGTCTACTTGTTTGAAAAACACTGCTGCTATAGACACAAGGTCAAGTAGGAACTTGGTATTTCAGTAATTGTTCTATCCACCGATAGATGAAAATAACATACAGTGAACTCAAAGTAGGACATTTGATCATTGTATGGATGCCACTATAAATAAGACTATCAGATTTAGTAAATAAAAATAGAGGATGCTCAGTTAAATTTGAATTTCAGTTTGTATTCTTCTTTCTTTTTTAGCATGGGGCTATCTCCCATGCAATACGTGGGCTATAATACTGATATTGACAACAATCTACATTTATATAACAATATGTGGGACACAGTAAAAATTACAGAAATTCTGTATTTAATCTGACAATCTTAACCGCAAAAGCAAGACTTTGTGTGCTCTTTAGAAATATTATCATGGGATAAGGAAAATTTTCAGAGAAAAAATGATAGAACTTTATTTTTTGTTATTCTTAAAGCAACCCTACCATCTTAAATATTTGTAAATCTGTTTTCCTCTTCACAGAATAGAAACAAAATTATATAACTCCTTTTTCAATAACTATCATAGGCTCTGAATAGAATATTCAAGACTTGGGTCATATTACATTAATCAGTGGGTTGTCTGTTTCCTTGACTGCCATAATGGATAGTGATATTTTCTTTCCTCCTCCTTTTCCTCTTCCTCCCTCTCCTCCTCCTTCTTCTTCTTTTAGTGTTTTTTCCTGAATGCCAGACATGGTACCAAGCACATAGTAGATCAATCCACATTGCTTGAATGAATTCATTCTCAGTCTTTGAATCGATTTTTCCTCCTTTCATCTAACATTTTATCATTTTCCATTTTTTTCAGACAAAATGATAATGTTTCCTCTATGGTTTCATTTCCATTTTGAGATATTCTTCAGCTTACACAAGGTGAAATTTGACACCTTCTGTGTAAGGTATGGATAGTATTTCTCTGGCAGTATTTCCTACAGGGATGGAAACAGAGAAATTCTGGATGGCTTAGGTCAAATTTCCTAATGATGGGGAGAATTAAGGAAGTATATATTTAAAACTACCAGGAAAGTTGTATTATAGCACTTCCAATATATTCTTTATCATTTAATATATATTATCTATTATATAAATGAGTTATGAATATTCTTGAGGACATTAAATGAGACCAGCCCAATTTTTTGATGTGGGTTTTTATTTTTTTGAATAAATATAGAAATTGTCCCTTCCTGTCTTAAAACTTGAAACTTATATTTGCCTTATCTGAGTTCCTTCCTCAGGAGACAGATCCTCAGGCAAAGGCCTGAAACTCACTAGATCACCATATTCAAACAGTAAGACAATATTAACAATGACTGTTTTACATTTCCTCCCCCGCTATGTAAATCCCCAGTTCCAATCTACTGGGAGACATTTGAAACTGATCTTCCATTCTCCTTGGCTGATATCACCCAATGGAAAAGGCTTTTTTCTTAGCAATACTCATTGTCTCAGTGATTGGCTTTCAGTAATGAGTAATAGGACCTTGACCAAACTCCTGGTGTTTTGGTAACATAACTGCACAGAATTCTCATCTTAAGTACTATACCAATTTTTGAACCATAACCCCAAACCACAACTCCATTCTATTAGAATTGTAATAAATACCATTATATTCCTTTAAAATCTAGCATTTACGATTCATTAATAGAAAAAGGTAAGTCTTTTAAAATTCATCATCATCATTGAACTTGTTTCTACTGTATACATGTTATGGGCATTTGACACAACACAGTATAAAGCAAGTAGGATGAAAGTAGCAAGGAGAGTGAGATAAAGTCTAAAAAATTTATGGTTGTAAACACACAAAATAGAATTATGTCATCAAAAGAGTAGACATTAATAATGTTCATCAAGCATAAAAATAACATTATAATTTTTTTTGAAGTTTCTGTTTTCTGTGGTAAAGAGATGCTTATTCTTCTTTTAGATTGGATCAAACATTATATTAACAAATAAAGTAGAATTTGAGTAAAGATGATCAAAACTGAAGTCTAAGCAAGTCAATTCAACTCATCTTTTTGCTATTTAATGGGTAGGGAGGAAAGTGGTAGAGAAGATGGGATAACATCTACTGAGCACCTACTGAATTCAAGCACTGTGCTAAACAATGAGAATACTAAGTCATAATCTTTGACCTAAAGTCTTTGACCCTGTGACTCACAGTTTAATGAGCAAGACACATGAGCAGGTAAATTACTGCAAAGCATTTGAATGAAGTGCTTTAAAGACATAGTATGATGTATAGGTATGATCCCGTATAGAATGTTATCAGCCTTCTAAAGAGTTTGCAGCAATGTCTTCACTGGAGAGATATTGCTTGAGTTGAGCTCTGAAGGAGTTTATCAACTGGGCAAAAAGCTTAAAAGAGCATTTTTCTTTGACAGCCCAACAATTGCCGAAGTGTTGGGTCATTAGAAGCAAACTGGGTTGAACTGGAGTATAGGGTTTAGGGTAGAAATAATTCCAGAAAATGGGATTTGAGAATCAGGTGTAGCTTAGAACTTGGAGGCCCCATATATCATAGAAAGGATAATTTAAAGCAGGAAAATACATAGTCAAGTTTAGGAGGGGGATGCTGGCAGCAGATTGGAAGAGACAAGGTTGGATTAGAAGAGCAGTAGAGCAGTATTTGGGCTCTTGCAATAAATAGTTCAGGCAAAAGGCAATGAAGGTGTAAACAAGATGTTAATTTGTAATTGGAAATGGATGGAGTGTAACAGATTCAAGAGTTAATGAACCGAAGAACTCAACAGCTCAACATATTGGGGAGTGGTGATAAACCTGGTTAATATCAAACAAGACAGTATTGAGCCAGCTGCCATGTGTGATATATTTGCCAATGGCGGCCTGTTTGACTCAAGCAAGAGGGAATCAAGAGAAGTGAAGTGAAACGACGTAGTGGATGGTTTATCTACTTACCAGAAAATGGGCTAGGTGGCTTTTCAGACATAATGCCAATTGACAACTTTATCGTCATCTTTTTTTTCTGGGAAGTTTTATCCTGTTTGGCTGAAGACGAATCTGAAGCTGAGACATTAAATGTACTATTGTAAGTTCACAGTTAGGAATGGAAGTCCCTACTCAAGTCCCCTTCTCACCACACAAAGTCCCTGGTCTTTCCTTTAAGCTGCACTTCCTGAGACTGACTACAGATCAATGTGGATGTATGTGTTTGGACCAAGCTAAATAAGGATTTAATTCTACATCAAGAATATTTTAAGTGATTTATCTAGGAGTATAAAGTTTAAGAGCTTTGTGTTTTTGATATTTCTAACCATTTTGAGGGACAGAACTAGATTCATTCATTCAGTCAAGATTTATGTAGGGCCTTTTTCTTGTTGCAGTTATAATTTGGAGTTACCTCAGGCTTTAGTGTCTAAGGAAAATAACTTAAATTGTGCACACATGAGCATTGGTTTGGATGCAATTTAAGAGACTAGCAGCCACCACGTCACAGGAGGAAAAGATGCAGAATATAAATTAATTTCCCTTTTTCCCTTCACATCTTCCTTTTTCTGATTAATCATCCTTTCCTCTCCCTCATTCATGCCTACCCTCTTAGGTTTAAGTAAAAATTTTTTTCTTAAAATATATCACTGCAGGTGCCCCTGCTGTGAAAATGGAAAGAAATGTAATGTTTTTGGCAATGGGAGAACTGCCAATTCCACAATACCAGCACAAGGAGAGTCCATCCTCCATTTATTTCCCCCTTTTCTCTTTTTTGGATCTTGATGAGACATTAGTGTGGCATGAGGTCTGTTTGTGCCTTGTTGTATTTATTTTGTTAAGATTAGAGTTGCTAAGATACAGTAGTTATTTCAAATTGTAACCACCGATGCCAGTGGTCATAAAATAAAGTACTAAAATTCCTTTATTTTCTAATGCTAGTAAAACAAATTCTTAAGGGGAAGAGGGAATTTTCTGGCCAAAAATGAACAGTACGTCAAGTGGCCTATGCTATAGCACATAATTAGATCCACTAGTCTAGTTGGTATTGAGCTATTTTTGGTTTAAAATCTAGAGAGAAGTTCTGACTTAGAGTTGTTTATTAAGTTACTGTTTTTAAATAAAGGGTGTGGTCAGGTTTTACAAATTTTATGTCTTCTCTTCTTCTTAGTGATTTAAAACAGAGAATTTCTTTTTCAATCTGTTGCTAGTTATTCCTCTCTGTTTAATAAATATGTTGAGGGACTTGGAGTTTTTAACACTTTCTTGCAACTACTTGAGTGAGTTGGGGTTCTAGAATTCTTCTCATCTTGAGTCGCTAAAGCACTAAATCTCTCTCATTCTATTTATTAATTGTATTCTCTAAGTACATAATTTATAAGTTACTTGTAATTTTATTGCTGTCAATGACATTATTTTAGCCATTTGAGAAGCCACACCCTATGTTTCATCTTTTATTGTTATTGACAACATTCTGTACTTTATAATGAACCATTAAAAAAAAACTCAATGTTTTCAAACACCAGATTAAATCAACTCTAGGACATTTCTTTGAGCTTGTAGGTAAATATTTTCAACTAATACTTGAAAGAAAAATAATTAAGCTATTTGGGCGGAAAAATAATCTCTGAGCAGCCAGTTTGGCAAAGGTTTGTTCAATGAATGTGTGTAATTTCAAATTACTGTATGTTTCTATTTCACAAAAATTTCCAGCTTTCCTAGAACCCTTCAAATACTAATATCCAGAGTTTCCACTGGCAATTCCTTTGTTTGTTCTGGAAACATCTTGCAATTTGGGACTAAGAAAATATTGTGTTCCCTTTGGATTTATAGACATAAACATATGTATTTCTTCTTCAGCACACAGTTCTTTTCAGGGGAAGCCAGGTTTAATGGGCAGATTGTCAAATAGTAAGAAGACTTCATCAAAACACTGTAGTACATTTGGCTGAATAAAAGTGATCTTTAATAAAATGTAATCTATTTAGAGAAAGACAAACTATTAAATAATGATACCCCCATGTGATCTGATTAAAAGTAGTATTTTGTGAAATCGCCATTTAAATGCCTTTACCAGAAAGACTTAGCTAATATGCTATACATTGTTGAATTGTAATCATTAAGCCAAACTTGTAATACCCAGTGGATCCTTATTCCACAACAAGCCTGTGGTTAATTGTAATTCCATTAGAGATACTGCAAAATGGTGGTTTCTGCCCACATCTTTGGAGACAAAGTAACTTCTTGGTTCTGTGGTTATTAGTGTCTCAGAATTTTGAGATGCCAGTGCTTTGTGGAGTTTCAGTTCTAACATCTGCATTCTTAGAACATAATCTCCAGAAGGAAAAGTTATTTACCACAGTCCTCAGTCTTCATATTCTACGTTTCTTGTTCATCTATGCCACAATTAGGGCACCATCTGAATTTTATTTCATCTGACTATGCATCCCAAGGTCTAAATCTATAGATATACCAGGAATTTGTCTACTTGCATAATACTGGGTGTATATTAGATTGATTTATTAGTCTAATGCTTTCACTTCCCTAAATAGTATTTTACATACACATCCTTGCTCTGACCTCATGATGGTAGAGTATACATTCTTTTTTGCTCTTTTTGGAGGGCTTAATGACTTGACTTGGCTAAGATGGAGACTATGATGAGAGCAATTTACTTGCAAATTTGGGCTTCTGCTTTTGCTTTAAGAGTAACATGCTTACATAGTTGCTGGTCCAAGGAAGATGAGGAACATGTAGAGCTGACCTGGACACACCTGCAGCTTTGAGCCAAACCCTACTGCAACTTGCTCAGGTTAGGAAAGCTGCAGCTGACTCATAGATATGCAAGCAAGAAATAAATGCTAATTGTCACTTGCCATTGAAACTAAGTTTGTTATACAGTAGTATTATGGCAGTATTTAACTGATAGAGTGTGCCCAGTTTTAGTTCCTTAACCAGTATCCTTAAAACAACATTCTGCATAGATTAGAAGGTAAAAGGAGTTATCTCGTCTGTCTTATTGTCTTTTGATTCTGTGTTAGCTCTGAAGCTGCAGTTTGACTTCAGCTCATAGAGATCTGAAAAGTTTCCATAAAGTTATGAGTCAAATGTAAAAGATTAATGCCCCAAGCCTGTTACTTGGTGAAATGAAACAAAATGGAAGAATTTTGCAAACCTAGAGTCTCAGTGGAATTCTTACCAATATATTACTTAGGCTTAAAGTATATGTATTATATGCTGTGATTTTTCCATTGGCATATGGTGTGGCATACCACTGTCCCAGAAACCTTTCATGAGTGTCACATTATTTGCATCAATGTATGACTTTTTTTTGACAAATGAGAGTTGAGGAGTGGGTCTCAACTGTGGATATATTGTAGCAATAACTGTTGATGGATTATGGAGCCAAATGTTTCAATTAAAATAGGTTAGAGAGAATAATAAGTTAGTAACATGATTCAAGGGTTACAATCACAAAAGCTAAGCAAGGCCAGGCCAACAACATAAATCAATAAATTGAGTCAGATCATAGAAATGATAAATTCATGGTAAACTGGAGAACATGTGCCCCATTTACAGGAGAGAGCTACTTGGCTCCAACAAGTTTTGTCATGCAGGAACTATATTGCCCTTTATTTTTAAAAAATTGAACACCTACTACACGTCAGAAAGTGTTCTAGGGTCTGTGGATACAGCAGTAAACAAAACAAACTAAACGATAAAGAAACTAAGTATTAATAAATAAAATGAAAAGTATTTTGCATTGTGATAAGTGCTAAGGAGAAAAAAATACAGCCAATAAGTGAGATGTGACTATTTAGAACGGGTGGTAGTGTCAGTCCTTACTGGGAATGATTAGTCAAGTACTGAGTGAAAACAGTAGAAGGAGCCATGTGGATAAGGAAGACCATTTCATTTATGAGGAAGGGCAAGTGCAAAGAGGCAAAGACAGCAGAGTGCACAGTGTCCAGGGGATGGAGATGAGGAAGTGTCAGTGTGGAAAGGTTTGATACACAAAGGAGAGAGGGAATGAAGAGTTGTAGAACACCTGAATACTTGGCTGCCTCAGTTGTGCACCGTGTTTCCACACTAAAAATGTTTCATCCAACCAGTGGCTCACACCTGTAATCCCAGCACTTTGGAAGGCCAGGGTGGGAAGAATGCTTGAGGCCAGGAGCTTGAGACTATCCTAGGCAACAAAGCGAGACTCTCAGCTAGGTGGGTAGACTGTGTGAGTCCAGGAGTTCGGGACTACAGTGAGCTATAATTGCACCATTACACTCCAGCCGGAGGGACTGAGTAAGACCCTGTCTTTACCAAAAAAAAAAAAAAAAAAATGTTTCATCCAGACCTTGTACTGTGAGCTTAAAATATCAGCCAGCAAGACTATGCCATAATTCATTTAGAGACAGTTGAAACTATTATATCAAATAAACTTAAGTTAAAAAAAATCAGTTCTAGGAGATAAAAAAGATTTAAATATACTGAAAATATACAATCACTTTTAAAAACGAAACAAAATCCAGAAGCTTTTCTAGTATGGTGTTTGCTAGAATATAGCCAGTTTAGCAGAACCAATAAAAGGACTAACAAATGCAGAGATAAGATTAATTATGAATCTGTACAATTTGATTCAAATAACAGTTATTTAGTAGGCATATTTGTATTTTTAATATTCTTTTCAGAACATTAAATTTTTTGGTAATTGTACATAACAAAACCTAGTTCCAATTACAAAAAAAACTGTATGCTAACTAGTAATGATAAAACATTAGTGTCAATTGCATGATTTTAACAGCTGTTAAGTCTGTATTTGAATTCTATTGAATTTAATGGATAAATTAAAGTCATATTTTAAGACTACTTAAAAGAATCGTTTTTCAAAAAAGCTCAACCCCAAACATTCTAAAATTGCTTATTTTTATTCAATCTGTGCAATTATTCTCAATTATTATTTTGTTTTACATTATCACAAGTTTTACATTATTATAAACAGATGTGAGCATGAACTGAAATAGCATAATCCATCTTAGATAAAAAAGATATTAAAGCAAAAACAGACATGCTTTTGGGCTTTCCTTCCTCTCACTTTGGGGAAAATTAGTTTTCACTTAGAAAGCTTTGGGGACAATAAATACAAGTCTATTTTCCCTAATGGCGAGGTGGCAGAGGTAGTCATACTTAGAAAACAAAAAATGGAAAACAACTTTCCTCTATGAAATCAGAGATTACCAAGAAGTTTATACTTAAGTATATCAGAGCAGAAGAAAAAGGTTGTCTTTTTCTCAAGATTATAAAATGAGAAATAGAAGTCCTACCATGAAAACTATTCTATCTCAATAGAGACATTTAATCACCTCTCCATAGTAGTTAAACACTTGACAGTTCCTTAGGTATTCTTCTATACATGATTTACACATACATATGGCACCTCCCAATTTTATTTAAAAAGGAGCTTCTTGTATATAATAGACCTTATGGGTTTTCCCACCTTGACATTTCTCTTCAATGGTTTCCTATATTCCTATTATGAATATGCAATATGTATTTAACCAATAATAGACTGATGGACATTTAGATTATTTCTTACAATTGTATAATAATAATTTTTGCAAGGAGTGGGGAAACCAGCTTGAGGAAGAGAGACATGCCATTGAAAACTATGGATCGGCTGGGCTCAGTGGTTCAGCCTGTATTCCCAGCAATTTGGGAGACTGAATCGAGTGGATTACCTGAGCCTGCAGGTTCGAGACCACCCCCGGCAACTTGGCAAGACCTCATCTCTACAATATATCAAAAAAAATTGGCTGGGCATGGTAGTGTGCGCCTGTGGTTCTGGCTACTTGGAAGGCTGAGGTGGAAGAATCACCATAGCCCAGCAGGAGCCCAGCAGGTCGACGCTGGGGTGGCCATGAGTGTGCCACTGTGCTCCAGCCTGGGCAATAGAGTAAGACTCCAACTCTAAAAAAAAAAAAAAAGAACGAAAGAAAAGAAAAGGAAACTATAGATCAAGTACAGGCACATAGTTCAACTAATGAAAACAGTGAACAAATGAAGTTCTTAAACCACATTGAGGCTTTGACATCAAGAAAGTTATTTTGAGATATGTTATTTAAAAAAAGAAATATAAAAGGAATTTTTAAATATTAAACTGCAGGATCAACAGTAGATTGGACTAATAACAGATAATTTTTTTGTAAAACAAAACTTCTATAAAAAATATTTTGTAATTTTTTAGTCATTATAAGTACAAGTGAAAGGGCCAAAGATGAGTTTAGACTGTTCTTTATATTTTGTTCATAATAAGCAGATATAGAATGAGCATATTGGTTCTATGATTCAGGAATCTATAAGGAGACCTAACTCTCATCTATGGTTTATATATCTTTTGAACACTGGGAGTGGGGAGCAATCAATGTGCACCAATTGATGGAAGCCTCCATCACTTTGGAAAATGCTTTAATTCCTTGGTTATGTGCAAATTGTAGATTCTGAGCATTTTACAAAAGAAAAAAATCTTAATTACATGAAGAATTAGTAAAATTTTTACATGTAATGTTAAGTTAGGATCTACCTTTTCCCCCACTAGAATTGAAGGTGTAATAATACCACTCCAATTTTTTTTTTAGTACAAACACTAATAATATATAGAGAGTCCTAGGTAATGGAGGCTTTATGAAATTAACAAAAGGTCACAAACTTATAATTATGATAGAAGCCTGCATTCTGTTAAAATATGAACATAACTCAATCATAAGATGTTTTGTTTTACTTGTTTTCCTCTCTCCTTGTCCTTTTCTTGTTCCAGGCATGGTTGCTTCCACCTAGTCATCTTAATAGAGGGTAGTCACTAATAATTGATTATCTTCATATCCTAACCCCAGAGGCTAAAGCAAGATTAATGAACTTGTTTTTCTTTTAAAGAACGACGATTCTTAGGTCATACAGACCTTTCGTGGCATCCACAAGTTTGGTCAAAGAATGCAAGTAGCTTTGATCAATGGGGATCTCACCTCCTGCGTATCTTTCTGCTAAGCTGTCAGAATAGTCAAACAATAGCCAGCCATTGCTTCCTAACTCACTTTTCTATAACTTCTTACCACTCAGGAATCACATAGTGGGTGGTCATAAGATTTGTGCTTCCACAGTTGCTCCTATAGATAACATCACTATTATGAAACCTAAGACTAGTCTTTGAGATATTTTTCAGACTTAGCATTCTGGTGGACTAACTGATGCCAACTGGACCTGTGCCTTCATAAAGGAACTGAGCACAAGAGGACAGTTTTGACATCTCTATGACTTCATCTCCAACCAATCAGCACTACCCATTCCCTAGACTCCTGCCTGCCAAACAATTCTTAAAAACCCTAGCCTCCAAATTCCCAGAAAGGCAGATTTGAGAAATATCTCTTATCCTCCTTCCTTAGCTGCCTTGTGATTATTAAACTCTTTTTCTGTTGCAACACCTGCAGTCTCAGTGTATTAGCTTTTCTGTGCTGTTGGCAAGAACCAGGTCAGGCAGTAGATACAAGGTCAAATCGTTTTATCTATTAGTTTCCTCATGGTTAGGAATGATTCTTTAGGATGAGTTATTTTAATTCATATGGACATGCTAAAGCCTTGATTGTATTATAAAGCATTTGTAGCTGGTAAAAACAAAGCCACTTTCTAAGAATAAAGATAACACATATCTTTGTTGCAAAGTTTCTGAATAGTAGTAGAGAGAGAGATGTGCTTGTTATTTGAGAGGCATGGTTTGGCCTTTTTATCAATTCTCCCCTGATGATCCATTGTATAAACTAATTTCTAAAATTTCTTAAAAATCGAATATGGACTATAATCTGCAATTGATAAAAATTATTATCTCAATTCTAATTTAAGGTGGTATATTAACTTTTTAAAGATCTCAGGATCCAATTGTTCAGTTAGTTATTCTACATGGTATATGTTGAAACCCCAGTGACTTTAAAGAAATTAATACAATATTGAAAAAACCTATGCCACTTTCTGCTTCATCAGTAGAATAAATAATACATTATAAAGTAAATCATAAAGCTGTGAGATATGTCTCTGCTTTTCTAGCAGTAGGGAGAAGCAAAGAAAAGGGTCAGATGACACTATTGGTCTTCCAGTTCATTCTGAATGTCATAAATTTCTCTATTAATCATTTGCTTCGAGATTAAGAGATTTAAAAACATGTTTAACATAATAACACTGCAACTAAAAGTAAATGGGCATTTCCCCTATGTCTGCAACTAGAGACTTAAATAAACTTCATCAGATGGATATTTGGGATTTTCTGCATGTACTTTCATTTCTTCAGGAGATGGATTAAAATTTTTCCCCACTGTTAGGCCCAAGGAAAAGCCAGACTGTAGGTTAAATCAAGGAGAATAGGGCAAGATCAGTGGTGGACAGGGCATCTCTTCAGTATCATAATAAATCAGATATTTGATGGTGAAAATCAATATTAGAGCATAGACTATAAAAAGGGAAAGAGGATATTTATACATTCTTCAAAACCAGAACAACTTTTCTGGAAAGTGACTTGGTAATATATGATTATTGCAAGAGACTTGGTTAACTACACCTTTTGTCTTTTCAATACTGGGGAGGAGTTTATTTGGCAAACTATTCCTCATTAAAACCTGGCACATATGGCCACTAAGGGAAGTTCAAGGATAAATGTCTTAATGAAGCTAACAGGGAGAATCTTTCTCTTTCATATCATGAGCTTTAAGGAATTGGTTTAGGAATATCAGTGGCTTATCATGCCTCTTGGAAAGAACCTATTTGTGGCAGGAGAAAATGTGACCAAGAAGCAAAGAAGAATTATAGATAAGCAGAGTTATATGATGGAAAAAGGGTGGGGGAGGGAGAGGAAAATAGGAAAAATAATTTCAAGAAAATACCACCTGCAAAGCCATCAAAACTCATGAAATACTGAGGAAAAGATTCAAGCAAGTATGTGTAAGACCTGTACTTTAAAACCTGCCAAACATTGCTGAGATAAATTAAAGACTACCTAAATCAATGGAGATATATATTTATGTTCATGGATTGAAGGAATCAATGCTGTTAAGATGACAATCTTCTACAAGTTGACCTACAGATTGAATACAATCCCATTCAAAATCCCAGCAGCAGGTATTTGTAGAAATACAATGAACCTAGGTGATCCCAAATCATTTGGAAATAGAATAACACAATTGGAAGGCTTTTGCTATCTGATTTCAATATTAATAATAAAGCTACAATAAATATGACAGTGTGGTATTTGTGTAAGGTTAGACATATAGATCAATGTAACTCAATGAAGAGTTCAGAAATAAACCTACACATATGTGGTCAATTGATTTTTGACAAAGGTGCCAAGGTAATTAAATGAGGAAAACAGAGAGTCTTTTCAACAAATGGTGCTAGAACATCTGGATATTTATAGGGAAAAGTTAAATAAACCCCAACTTCCATTTCACATCATAAAAACAAAATTTGAAATGGATTATAGATCTAAATGTAAAGGCAAAAACTATCATCTCCTAGAATCAAATGTAGGAGAATATCTTTGTAACTTTGAACCTTAGGTAGGCAAGAATTTCTAAGCTAAGATACCAAAAAAGAAAAAATTAATAAATTAGATTGCATCAAAATTAAAAATCTTTCTTTTTAGACAAACATTGCTAAGAAAATTAAATAGTAAGCCATTTATGGAGAAAATATTTGCAGTACATTTATTGGACAAAGAACTTCAATTGAGAATATGTATGCACATGTATATATAGAGAGAGAGAGACAGAGAGACAGACAGAAAGTTTCTGACATTGTTATAACCTCTGGGTTCAGACATAACTAAAGGTAGATCAATCCTTAGACTATCCTGTAATGCAAGCCTGGAGTCTCATTTTTAAGTTAATATGATGAATTGAATTTTTACCAATTGCAAGTGGAAAGTACTGATTGGCATAATCTTTTAAAGTATTCATGTGCTCAAACTCAGCTCTCACACTACTGGACATTTGTAGGAAGTAGAAAAGAAACTATGCAGTAAAAACTTTGTGTATAAGAAGGTCAACTGAAGCATGTTTTAATAGTGAAAATTTTAAAATCATAAAAATAGCCAAAAATAAGGAAATGGAACCTTATAAGAAAATATTTTTTAGCCAGTAAAATATAAAACTGGAAGGAAGCATACAAAATGTTGACAGCAAGTGATGGCCCTATGATTGATTATTATTATATATGTCATTAAAAATTTGGGGGCATATTTTAACGGTGGACCTATTATTTTTATAAATAAATTTAAAATATAAAATTGAAAAACAGTTAAAAAGATAAAGAAAGGTACAAGAAATATAAGAGGGGAATGTTCTGAAATTCGTGCTAATTAACTAGCTAATGATATAGTCAATGTGCTTATTAGATCAGTCTACTACTTAAAATTATTCAGTGGCTCCTATTAGTTCTCAGTTTATATTCTGAATGTCTTAGGATGACAGACAAGGCCCTTCTTCATGTGTGGCCTTTTTTCCAGGTACAACCTCAGCTCTAGCCATTCCTAGAATATACCCTTTATAATCTATGCTGAAAACCTAGAAGAAAGAGGTAAGAGTTGGAATTTCAGATTCTCTTTTGGAGAAAACGGCCCTTTATCGGTTTAAAGAAAGTAAACCCTAAGCCTTACACTAGTTTCTGGGTTATGTTAGAAGTAGCATGCTAGCACTTGAAGAACAGAAGTCCTGTCTGCACTATTCACGGCTGCTTCAGAAAGAGCCATGCAGGACTTTCTGGATTACCCTTCTGCTGGATAGAAAACTGGCCCAATTTCCCCATAGAACTGAATTTATGGAGTTTTTGGAATAAACATAGAAATTGACCTTCCCAGTCTTTAGACTTGAAACTTACATTTGCTTTATCTGAGTTCCTTCCTCAGGAGGAAACAGACACTCAGGCAAGGGCCGGAAACTCACCAGATCACACATCCAGAAAAAGAGATGACAAATACTTCACTCAGCATGATTGCTTCCTTACTTGTCCCTAATTGCTATTTTACATTCCTTCTCTGCTATATAAACTCCCAGTTTCAATTGGCTACAGAGATGGATACGTGACTGAATCTCACATTTTCCTCGGATGATATCTTCCAAATAGAAGGCCTTCTTCCCTGTCAATACTTGTTGTTTCAGTGATTGACTTTCCGTGCCTTGAGAAACAGGTCCCAGCTGAATCTCTGGCATTTCAGTAACAGATATTTTTTTCTTTTCACTTCTAGATTCACTTTCTATTCTCTTTCAGTCATCTCTGTACCCTGAAAGTTTGACGTGCATGGACTGCATCAGTGTGCTCCCATATTAGTTTCCTGTGGCTACCACAACAAAGTACCACAAACTAGGTGGTATAAATAAACAGGAATTTATTGTCTTACAATTCTGGAGGCTAGACATCTGAAATCAAGGTATCAGTGGAGCCATGCTCCCTCTGAAACCTGTAGGGGAATCTTTCCTTGGCTTTTCCTAACTTCTAGTGGTTTTCTGAAAATCTTTGGCATTCCTTGGCCAGACACCTATCTCCACCATTGTCAATATATGGCATTTTCCCTGTGTGTCTCTGTGTCTTCACATTGCCATCTTCTCATCAAGACAACAGTTTTATTGGGTTTAGGGGCCTTTTTTACTCCAGATTGACCTCATCTTCACTTAGCTAATCACATCTGCAAAGACCTTGTTTCCAAATAAGGTCACATTCTGAAGTTACTGAGGGTTAAGGCCTTAACATATCTTAGAGGGGACAAAATTCAACTCATAACAGCCCCTTTGCCTATCATACTCCGACTGTATTAATCATATTCCGACTGTATTAAGGCAAGGACTAGAAGTACCTATCATGAGATTGGAGAGTAAGAGGAAAGGAAAATCTGGATATGTCATTTATTTCAAAAACTTTTCTTTCAGTTTCACAGTTGGCTGCATCACTCCATGGAAGGCTACAGCTACTGTCAGACCACCCTCTTTATACAGCTGTTCACTTCAGATGCAGCGCCTGTTGTGCCTATACTGATCTCTCCTCTTTTACTTTCAGGGTTGGTAATGTACTCACTTCCCTACTATTTCTAGTTCCAAAGTCTACTCTCTCTTTGTCAGGTGCTCTGACATCTGCCCAGACTTTCAAAAATAGTTCCATTATAAAACTCTCCTCCAGAGAACTTGCCATCTCCTGCTAGGACCCTGACTAGTATACTTCCACTTGCCAGATAAACTGAACCCAAAAATTAAGTGAATTTCTCAAGGTCTTGAAAAATTAAGCATACTTTGCAGAAGTTACTCAAACAGTAAGCACTTCAAAGTTTATTTAAAGTTCAATTTCATTAATTTTGGGGGGAAAAGCACAAAAATCAGATGACCATTAGCAGAAAATATTGTAATTTGGTTTAGTTCTTTTGTGCAATACTTTAAACTTTCTCAGAGACATTGGGTGGTCAAAGCTTTGAATCATTCACAAGAGTCAATCCTGGATTTTTAAAACCAAAACCGTAGCTACCCCTTCTCAGAGAGTTGATACAGTGTAGCTTTCTCCTTACTGCTCTGTTGTCTTGTCTATTCTTCATCATAGTCTAACAAATATGCTTCAAAAAAGTTCATATGAACACATGCTTCTGATCTGAAACCTTCACAGCTTCATTCTCACTATATCCACTGTGGCCATTCAGCATTTCAGATTCAATTTCTCTTGATGGTTGTGACTGCATTTTGTTTGCTTCATTCTGTATATCCTGATTGATAACCTACATTTTGGTGCTTATGACTCACTTTCCTACTATTGCTAGTTCCATACTCTCTCTGGTTGGTTTCCCTGACAGCCCTGAATGGGCTTTCTTCACTTACAATTTCTACTGTACCCAAATGACCAGCTCAAACTGGACCTATTCTGTTGATAACAGAATGTCAATTTATCTTGCAGAGGTAGCAGAGCTCAAACCACCTGTAACCTGGGCATGTTCAGAGGAAGAAAACCTTAATCTCAAATAACTCTCGGAACCAATGTTTCTACCCAATGGAACAAAGAAGACTAGGACATGACCAGAACCTGAATGCCAGAACCCTTTCAGAAACAAGGTATCTGTTTAAACTCCTTCAATTAACACCTGTCTAGCCAGTGCTTCCATATACTAACCTATGATCCCTAACTTATAAAAGTTTGACATAACCCCAGCTCACGGGGATAGATTAGAGCCATGCCTCCTTTAAACCTTGCAATAAAGACTTTTCTTAAAAGCCATTGCCATGGTATTGGCTTTTATGTGCACTGAGTAGCAAGTCTATTGCTCTAACAATATTTTCAATAGAACCATCAAATAAAGATAAAAGAACAAAAACCATATGAGGAAAGGATGGGAACAGATAAATAGTTGTACCTATAGTGTGAGACTGAAAACAGGCACTGGGGCTTAGAACAAAATTTTAACTCTGAGATTCCTAGAAACTAAAGCAAAATGACAAATGATGCATTGTTAAGATACACCATCTGATAAAATAAGTTTTAATGAAGGAAATATAATGGAAAGGACTTCAATAAATGTTCTTTAAAAGATGCAGACATATTCTTAATAAAGCTCTTTCTGTGGAAATGAAATAAGACCAGTTATAGTACATGCAAAGTTGTTCAGTGCTCATAATGGGGGATGGCTTGGAGTCCCTTAAAGGCCATTTCATGTAGCCCTCATTTACTGTCAAGATAAAAGAATTTTAAAGTTATTTCCAAATGAAGTCGTATGTAACATATATACAAAGATGTATTGCTAGGTTTAAAACAAGTAGTCATTTACTCTGAACTATCTATCTATCATCCATCCGTTTGAGCTGGGGTCTCACTCTGTCACCTAGGCAGGAGAGCAGTGGCACAATCACAGCTCGCCACAACCTTGACCTTCTGGGTTCAGGCAGTTCTTCTGCCTCAGACTCCCAAATAGCTGGGAGTACAGGTGTGCATGGCTGATTTTTTTGATTGCTGTAAAGATGAGGTCTGGCTATGTTGCCCAGGCTAGTCTCAAACTCCTGGGCTCAAGCAATCCTCTTGCCCTAGTCTCCCAAGTGCTAGGATTGCATGAGCCATGAGCCACTGCTACCAGTTTGGAGACTCTTTAGTTGTTATATCTTCAAATATTATTCTGTGTTTTGTCACTCTCCTCTCCTTCAAACTCCAATTACACTTATGTTAGACTGCACGATATATTGTCCTATAAGTCAATAAGACTTTTTTTTTTTTAAATATTTTTTCTCTGTGCTTTGCTTTGGAGAGCTTCTGTTACTTTATCTTCAAATTCATGGCTCTTTCTATCTGCATTGTCTAATCTGCTGTTAACACCATTCAGAGAAATTTTTATTTCAGGATTACATTTTTCTCAAAATTTCATTTCATTTATAACTATGTAATCATTTTCTCTCCTTATTATCTATATTTCTTTCCATTACATCTTTGAGCATGTGAAACAGACTTACAATAGTTGTTTTGACAATCTTGACTGCAAATTCCATCATATTTATCATTTTGATTCTGTTTTAATCAATTTATTTTTTTCTTTCTGATTATGGATCATATTTTCCTTTTTCTATGTTAGCAACTTTTTATTGTATGCTGGGTATTACAGATTTTACATTATTGAGTGCTGTTTTTTTAATTTGGTATTTTTAAAAGTGTATTCAACTTTGTTCTAATGACAGTTGTGATCGACATAATTCCTTTAAGTTTTTTTTAAAGTTCTTTTAAGGTAAGCCTATCATAATATTTGCTCTGGAGCTAATTCAGTCCTTCTTCTAAGGTATGACCCTTCTGAGGGTGTGACACTGAATGATCACATATTCAAAGAGGTTTCTCCACTATGGCTGGTGGGAATTCAAGTAATTCTAATCCCTAAATGATCTCTGGAAAATATTTGGCTTACAGATCTCTGGAAATTATTTGTTTTTCCAGAAAATTTGTCAGGCTTAGTCTCATGGATATCACTCTACAGATACAGATGGTATTTAGCAAAAGACTCAAGGGATCCTTATACAAATTTATGAAATTTTCCACTGTATAGCTCCCTCCTCTTCAGTTCTCTGTCCCACTAATTCTATCCTCTTTGGTCTCACCAAATTTCAACCTCTATTTTTTCAACTCAGAGACATTGCCTGACTCCACTTAGGTTCCTGTTTCTATACCACAGTACAGAAATTACTCCTAGGCAGAAAGTCTGGGCAACAGTAGTGTTCATCTTTCTTTTTCTCTCTCTCAGGAATCACAGTTCTGCAATTCCTGTTGTTCAATATCTAAAATAGTTGTTTAATATATTGTATTCAATTTTTTAGTTGTTAACAATGGATGGACGATTCAGGTCCTCCTACTTTCTAATGGTTGGAAGCATTTAGTTTACTATATATTATTGCCATTTATTAAATTCTGTAATTATCTTGTGGCTAGTATGATCATTTTGCCTTTTATATTTTTACACAAAGTATCTCCTTTTAAATAATTAAAAATATAAATATTTAAAATGTAGCATACATTTTGCATTTCTTCATTTTTATGAATATAAAGATTGCCTAAAGAAAAAAATTGCAATGGTAATGGCAGTGATTTGAGCATATCCCACCTCTCTTGACCTTAAAAGGTTGTTGGTGGTGTTAACTGTTTTCCTAGTTGAGTGCATTTTGGTTATTTTCCACAATGCAAGACTTTAACATCTTTATATGCTTAGAAATCTAATGTGTTTAGTCTTCTAAGAGTGGATTTACTTTTCAGAAGCCAACTCACAGCAACAAGGTTCATCAGATAAATGTCTAAGAACTGAATATCAGTTTGCTAATTTCCAGATCCCAAGGAATAGTGTACTTGGGTCCAATGACCAGTACATTCTCTCCCTGTAGGAAACATCACCTGAGTATAGAATTTGAACAAAGTAAGTTAAGTGAATCAAATAGTTGCTGGCATCAGGTCATACAACAAATCATTAATCTAATCAACAAATATTACTGAGCACCTAAAATATGCCATTTATTTTGCTTAAAGCTCACTTTGCTAACCACAGTGATCAAGATAGATTCAGTCTTATGATAACAGAGTCATTAGGAAAATGTTTAATAGGAAATAATAGAATCTTGTAATAGGGGAAATACAGGGAGCTATGGGTACTCTTGGGTGTGTGAGTGTTTGATGGGGAGGGGACAAAAAAGTAAGCCAGGGATCAGGAAAGTAATATTTAAGTTAGATGTAGAGGATTAAAAATAATTATCAAGATGGAGAAGGCAGGAAAATTAACCTGTGAAATATTTTCCGAAATATTCTTACTGACTACAGGCACAACCAGGTAAGGTGTTGATTGTGGAGCAGATGTGAAAGAAAATAGAGATAGTATGGGAAGAAGGGAATCTTTTTTGACTTCGGATTTGATGAACACTATCCTGACCCACCCTAACTTCACCCTGTGCTACTTCCATATACCCTGCATACACACACTAATAGAGTTCAAAAATGGACCTTCCCAGCCATCTGATAACTTCTAGAGTAGAGTAGGGCTGTCAAAATGCTTCATGAAGTTATTTTTAAACTGAATGGCAACATTTCCGTATGTGCTTTGGACCTATCCAAATAAGTTTGCTTATTCAGAAAAGAGAATGTGAGATCTCTTTGACTCTTTTAAACATTTTATTGAACAACAGTCTCTCACATTTTTCTGGTTATTATATCTTTGTCTTCAATTTAGAAGCCTTAAGCAGAATATTGATTTATTGAAAATATTTATATACATTTTTGTTCTTTTTATTGAGGGAGAAACTAATGTTTAACTATACATTTTTGTAAAGTGATTTTATCTGTTATTATGTATATTTAATTGTATATATATAATATTAAATTTTTTTAACATCTATAGTTGAATGCCATATTGATTAAACTGCAATTTTTATTAACTGTAAACATTTTATGGCAACTGTCACTACTCTGCCTTCCTACTTACAGAAATGCATTATTTTTTTCTAAAATATATTTACATAATATTTGAAACATTAATCATTTTTAAAGCAAGTTAGTAGATATCAGTCTTGATGATGAAAACCATTAAGGTGGAAGTTTGGGAACATTGATCCAATGCATTCATCAACTACTGTAAGAAGTATGGCCTGAGCTGTGTGCCTGACAAAGGCCTAACATCTAGGATCTAACTCAAATATGCCAAAAGGAAAAAACAAACAGCCCCATTACAAAGTGGGCAAAAGATATGAATAGACACTTCTCAAATAAGACATACAAGCAGCCAATAGATACATGAAAAAATGCTCAACCCCACTAGTCACCAAAGAAATGCAAATTAAAACCACACTGAGATACCACCTAACTGCAGTCAGAATGGCCATCATCAATAACTCAGAAAACAACAGATGCTGGAGAGGATGCGAGGAAAAGGGAACACTTCTACATTGTTGGTGGGAGTGTAAACTAGTACAGCCTCTGTGGAAAACAGTGTGGTGATTCCTAAAAGATCTAAAAATCAACCTTCCATACAACCCCACAATCTCCCTACTGGGAATATACCCACAAGAACTCAAATCACTCTATGAAAAAGATACTGCACATGTATGTTTATTGCACCATTGCTCACAGTAGCAAGAACATGGAGCCAACCGTGCTTCCCATCAAAAGAGGACTGGATTTAAAAATGTGGTACATATACACGATGGAATATTATGCAGCCATAAAGAAGGACAAAATCATGAACTTCACAGCAACCTGGATGGACTTAGAGTCTATAACACTGAGTGATCTTTCACAGAAACAAAGAACTGAGTATCACATGTTCTCACTCATAAGCAGACCTTGAACAATTATGGCAATACTATAAGAAAAGGTTTGGCAGTAGCAGGAAACTGCTCGGAGCGGGGGAAGAAGGTGGGATTGGCAGTAGAGGGGGCACACCTCATTAGCAAGGGTACCTAACAAAACATTTGTACATCTAACCCTGAATTGTATCCGACATCTTTAAAATAAAAAAATTAAAAGAGAGAGAAAAAAAAGAAGTATGACTTGGCAATAGGATTAGATTATCAAAACTGTGGGTTGAAGAGCCTTTACATATGGACATGCTTGGATGGACCCCCATTAGCATTTGCCTCTCATACTTTTCTTTATTTCAGCTCTCATGACTGGGTCATAATCAACATTGAGCAATGTTGTGTCAACAAATTAAGTTGGATCACTCCCACAAATTGCTAGGGGGGGAGGGGAAGGGCAGAAAGTGTCAAGCTTCTATTTTGATACATTTTATTTGATTAATTATGCAGTGATTTTTATATTTAATTCCTTTTTATTTCTTATATATTGAAGAAAGCTTCATTTTTACCAAGGAAATAAAGAAAGCCAAGGACTGATGAATAAATCTTGGTATTGTAAAGGTATTTCTATCATGTTCTAAAATAATGTGGCCAGGGTATAAAGTTTTTCATGGGGCCTAGCATTATAATATTGTGGACTCTATTCTCTGATATGAATTTTTTAATTTTTTTAAAGATAGTATTTTCATGGCAGAGGCACACCAGATAATTTAAGACAAAGGACCTTCACCAGGTAAGAGCTGGTTGTTTTTAGAAAATGAATGCTGTTAAATAAAACTGGGAATCTGATATGAATATTAAAGTACTCAGAGGACTAGTTCACCTTCTGAAAAGTGGACTTGGGAATTGGAGCCAAGGTTTAAATTTTCTAGCTTTCCTAGCTTTATTTTTCTTTCCCCTTTTTTTCTTTTCCTTTCTTTTCCCCCTTCCCTTCCTTTTTTATTTTTAAGGACTTTGTTTTTATAGCAGTTTTAGGTTCACAGCAAAATCAAGAGGAAGATGCAGAGATTTCTCATATCTCCCCTGTCCATCACATGCATGTTCCGACCATTATCAACATTCTTCATTAGAATGTGGCATTTGCTACAACTGAGGAACTTACATTGACACATCATTATCACCCAAGTCCATAGTTTGCATTAGGGTTCAATCTTGTCGGTGTACATTCTATGGGTTTGGACAAATGTATAATGACATGTAGTTTTCTTTTCTCAATCATTAATTTTTCAGTATTCTGTTTTAGTTGCAGTTGATTTTTAAAAAGCTTTTCTTAAAAATCTATTGATTTTGGCACTTCTTCAGAGAAGTACCTCAATGAAATATTCACTTTATATGTGATCGTTTGCTTCATAAGTATTTTTCTTTAATTAAAAGAAATTGAACCATTATTAACAAATATTTACTATTAATAAATTTATAGAAATCTAAATTTATTAAAATTATTTTTCTGGAGTACATATGTTTGCTCACTATTAATAATTAACAAAATCAATGTAAACATAGTGCTCTTCTTTGAATTAGAAAAGTCTTCAGTTTCTTGTACAAAGGTTAAGTAAAAATAGAAATTGATAAAAATACTATTGTGGTAGGAAATATTAATGTCTCAATCAAACTCGTCAAAAATTTTAAAATGCATATACATATAAAGAGCAAAGATTGGAATAAAGTAACTTGTAAGACTGAACTGTATTAGAAAATACACATTATTTTTAAACATCAGTGGAATATTTATTTGAAATATCCACTTTCAATAGCCACAAAAATTAATAATTAATTACTCATTCCATGCTAGGTCATTAAAAAAAATAAATTCCAAAAAGTAGAAAATGCGTCAGCCACATTTTACTACAGTGTCATGAAATTAGAAATTAGTGATAACAATTTTTAAAAATGCCTAGTAATTGAAAGTTTAAATAATATTGTCCAAATTGCTAATAGGACAAATAATAAATTAAAACAAAACTCTATAGTATTTTTTCAAAAGGCAGTGATAACCCTAAACATCCAAACTTAAAATATGAGTCAAATATAACTCAGAAAAATTATTATTTTTAAGTGACCATAGCTGACATAATATTTAACTCAAGAAATTTGAAAAAGAAAGTGATCCTAAGGAAAAGAGAAGGAAGGGAAAGCAAGTTGAGACAGAAGTTAAAGAAATGAACTAAAGTACAATGATAAATAAATCCATGAGTTTATTTTTCCTTCAGAGAATGAAGGATACCGAGAACATTATGTTCTGAGAAATCTAATAATGCAGACTACATAATTTATGCAAATAAATTAGAAATGTTGGAGTCTCTTGAAATTTGGAATACGTAAACAAGTAGACTAGACTAGCAACTGTGGAAAAAATAGTCTCAACAACCAGTTGATTTTACAGATGAATTCTTTCAAAGTTCCAACACCAGCACATTATAAAATATTTCAAAGCATGGACAATAAATAAGAACAATTTCCAAATAATTTTATAAAGAACATGTAAGCCCGATCCCTAAAACTGGTACTCAATTTAAAAAAAAAAGAAAAGAAAAGAAAAACCACAGACCAGTCATATATAAATATAGAATCTGTTTCAGGGTTAAGTGTCTTTCAGGGATAAGTTTGTGTTTCGATCACTTGTTGACACTGGCCAACTATTATATTGTAAGTCCTGGACTACCTTAATTACTAAAACTTTCTCTAGTACATATGTGGTTGTTTTCTTAGTCCAAGTATAGTGTTTGCAGAAGGTTGGCTGGAATTCCACAGCTTGCCAGTGTTTTCTCTGTGTATATACATTCTTGAGTGACTTCCAGGGACTGATTATTAAAATATTAAAATTGTATGTAAAGATTAAATCATAGGTCATTTATCAAAGCTGAGATGCTGCTTACATCTTGAAGATCCAAGTTATTTATCATTGATCTAGTTTAAGCTTGCAAACTCAAAATGACCAGGACTGGGCAGATATGTAAGTAATGAAAAGGGCCTGATAGGAAGCAATGCAAACTGCGGAGTATTATTCATGAATAAGAGGAGTGTGGCTAATCACTTCCAGCTAACCGGTGCCATTTGGGATGCAGATTAACTATCATCAGAACTTTGGTTTTCTAGAGATGTCAGAAGTCTGGGATTTCTATTTAAAAATTCTAATTTTCAATGATATTTAAGTAATTTTTAAAAAGATTGCCCTGGTCTTGCAAATGTTGATCAAATGTGACCTAAGGGCCACCAGTTGGCAAATTCTAGCCTGGCCCATTACTTTCATTTTGTAGCTGAGAAAACGACCCAGATAAGTAACTGATACATCTAAAAGTTCTCAGAGAAAGTTAGAAACGAGCTTGTAACAGTAAAACAGTGAAAGATTAACATAACTAACTCCATTTTAGACTGAGAGTGGGGAGATGTCTTCTGGCCTCTGTTCATGCTTGCACATAGGCTAGAATAATTCTGAAACATTGAAAAGATAATGTAGCAGCATGTACGCTATGTTTGGTTAAAATTTAAAGGAACAAGGAGACCGTTAACTAAGGATAAAGAGATTTTACAACTTTTCCTGGACCCCACCAGTACCCATATGTCTGTGGTTCTCAGCTACCTCTTAATCTCGGTGTCCTCCTTTTCCTTTATACACAGATAAAAACTGAGACAAGCATGCATGGCTTAAGATGGGCTTTTAGGACACTAGCCTTCTTGGTTTTGCTGGCACTCCAAAATAAAGTCACATTCCTTGCTCCGATTCTTGTCGCTTGAATTATTGGCTGTCATGTAGTGAGCAGAAGGAGTTTGGACTTGGCTACAGTTTGGCGAGTCACCCAGGAATGGATGCTCGTGGCCAGTTGACCCAAGAAGGGAAATTCTTAGGTAAGTCCCTAGCAACTGCCAGAGACTTTTTACTCTAGGGACCCCCGCTTAGTTCCCTTGCTGGTACTGGCTGCATTTATGCATACCGTTAGAGCAAGGAGTCAACAAAACTCCTGTAAGTTCAAAGGTCTGTCAGGTTTTCTGGAGCTTCTGCTGGTTATGTGTTATGGCCTGTTTTTGTGCACCTTTAAAAACATATGGGCAAACTAAGTAAGGAAAATTCAGAACTCAAATGTTTAACTTGAAACTCTAGAGTTAGAGTCTTCTAAAGCTCTTTATTTCTTTTCTTTTCAGCCTGGTCTAAATCTACTCTTATTTTATTTTATTTTTTTAGGGAGTTTCACTCTGTCACCCAGGCTGGAGTGCAATGGCACGCTCATGGTCACCACAGCCTCGACCTGCTGGGCACAGGTGTTCCTTCTGCCTCAACCTTCCAAGTAGCTGGAACCACAGGCATGTGCCACCATGGCCAGCTGATTTTTTTTTTTTTTTAATTTATTGTAGGGATGAGGTCTCGCCATGTTGCTCAGGCTGGTCTCAAACCGCTGGACTCAGGCAATTCTCTCACCTTCGCCTCCCAAAGTGCTGGGATTACAGGCGTGAGCCACTGTACCCAGCTCCTCAGTTTCTTTATTAGTAAATGGTACCTACCCCATTTACTGTTGTGAGAATGAAATATATGTAAGCCGAGCATAGTGGTTCACACCTATGTTTGAGCTTTTTAACATCTTTGATGAATGTCTTCAAAACCAAAATCCTAAATTAAGTCTCTGATCTAAACTTATTATTAGGGACCTATCAAACCTATAAAAATCAATCACTGCAAGGTTGTTGATTCTTTTTACAACTTCCAGTCAGGTCATGAACTCCAGTATTACCACTTGCAGCCCCTTGAAAATTCTTGATCAGGTGCTATTAACTAATCTTTGTGCTATAAAGTTACAGGGTTTTGACTTCTAGTACACATATCTCTTCTAAGAAGGCAATGACCCAGCTTAATCTTGAATGTTGATGCCATTTTCTGACATCAAACTCAAGGTACCCAAAGCCTTGTCTTCAGACCTGGGAGAAGGCAGTAATCAAAATGAACTTCTTTTATGAGACCTAGGAATAAGTCTATATGTAAAGACACTAAGACTCATTAATAATTTTGCCTCTATCTGGATGCTCTATGCTAAATAATTTGAATGCTTAGCTACCTGTGAGCTTTCTTTTCCTGTCACTGCAAAAACTAGACAGAGCTTATGACCTTTTTGTTTGCTTTATGTTTTGTTTTCCAGAGTCAAGATCCCCCACCCCTTTTTGAGATATTCATACCTAAAAAACAAAACAAAACAAAAAACAGGTTGCCCTGTTGTGAATTAGAGTAGCTCCCCAAAGTAGGCTCAAATTCAGCCCCTTTAATATAGTATATGGGTAGGCCATATCAAGTTTATGCCCCAGAGGAAAAACCAACTGATACTTTAACATAACCTTTCTCTCGCTTCTTAATATCTCCAGAATTTGAAAAGTGTTCAATCTTACTGGGTCAATTTTTTTTTTAATTGCCAATGCACTGCTGATAAAGCTATACAATATGAAGTACCCTCCCTTAAGGTCCAGAGACTATTGTAAATGAAGTGGGTACATGAGATTGTAAGGACCAATTTCAAGGGATAAAATTAGTTCAGACCCTCCAAATCAAAGATGGGCACAGGTGCCTAAACACCTGATGGATGGCTCAACACATAGAACATATAGACAAATCAAATTTTTTTTTGAGTCAGAGTCTCACTCTGTCTCCCAGGTTGGAGTGCAGTGACACGCTCACAGTCACCCCAGCTTTAACCTGCTAGGCTCTGGGGATCCTTCTGCCTCAGTCTTCCAAGTAGCCGGAATTATAGACACATGCTACCACGCCCAGCTAATTTTTTATTTATTGTAGAGATGAGGTCTCAACAAGTTCCCTGGGCTGGTCTTGAACCCGCAGGCTTAGGCAATTCACTCACCTTGGCCTCCCAAAGTGCTGGGATTACAGGCTGAACCAACGAGTCCGACCTGACAAATCAATTTTTAATCTTGTTTTTTGGCTCTTACATTACTTAAAAGATTTCAACGGTTAATGAGTGCCTGTCCACCTCCATTTCTGTCTGGCCTAGAACATTTAATTGGCTATAAGTCTTTTGACTCTAACTCGCTTGGCTATGGGGGTTCCCACCAAGGGACAGGATGAACCTAGAGTAGGTAGCCATACCACCCTGACAATGATAATGGACAAAATAAAAGCTTGGCCATCGATGTTATCTCTGGCATATATTTACCAAAAAGGGGAAATGTGAATTTAAAATATAAAATTCTAAGCCCCTCATCGACTAAATGGACCCCATCTTGGCCAAGGGGACCTCAGATAAACCTTTAAAACTTAGTTCCCGGTCATGACAGGTTGGGAGAGCAGACATATTTTGTTATATTCCCCTCCTTCTTGTGGTTTAGACACAACAGCTGAACAGCATTAATGTTAAAATAGAGATTATATAACTGACAGAACAGATTCTTTGTGACAATAAGATACCAAATTAGAAATAGGACCTAAGGTCATTCCAGGTGAGGGTCAAGTTTTCACTGCAAGGTAAACACAGGTCATATGTTTTATAAAATTTTGTTCAATACATGTGTCAGGACCACCTTCATACATATTCATAGCTCCTCCAATAACCTTTTAAGTATGTATGTTTAGCCATCTTGTCATCACATTCCCACAGGTGTACAATTGACAGTAGGAACACACTTATTGACTCTTATTTTTATGGGGGCCACCATACTGTAGCTAACACCTACTTATCCCCTGATTCAAGGAAGACTATAATGGTTACAGGAATATCAGAGAGAGCTGTGACTTGCCCTTTGCTGCAATTTTTAGATTGTCATGTTAGAGACCAAGGTCAATGGGAAAAACTGAAAAGATATACCATACTCTAAAAGGAAGCATTGCCAAAATATGTCAAAAAAACTAATTTGACTTGGGATAAGGCACTGCCGGTTGCCCTGTTGTGGATTAGAGTAGCTCCCCAAAGTAGGCTCAAACTAAGCCCCTTTCAAATATTATGTGGGTGGGCCATATCAAGTTTATGACCCAGAGGAAAACCAACTGATACTTTTAAGAGATTTAGTAACTGTCAAATAGGTTAAGATTCTAGGCACCATACTAACTTCTACTCATTAGTTTACTTCTAAAAGGACCACCCCTCTCACAGACATGGCCTTGTATTCCTTTCAGCTGGGAGAGCAGGTCCTCCAAAAGACTTGCAAAGAATAAGAACATGAACAACAACTTGCTGACAAGTCAAATGGTTCTGCCCCACAGTCGCCCCATATCACCCTGTTCAGCAGGAAGCAGAAAGATGAGAGATGACATTCCATTGTCCCTAATCCCACAAGACTGTGGGATGCATCTTTGGAAGTAGGACACTGTAACCGTGAAATGGCAGAATAATAACATAATTAACTCCATTTTAGACTTGGAGGGAGGCCTCTGGCCTCTGTTCATGCTTGCACATAGGTGAGAATAATTTTGAAACATTGAAACAGTAGCGTAGGGACAAGTATGCAGCTGTCTAGACTAGCTCTGGGAAAAAGGGGAGTACATACACAAACTATGTTTGGTAAAAAATTAAAGAAACAATGAGACCATTAGCAAAGGACAAAGAGATTTTGCAACTTTTCCTGGACACCTCCCAGTGCCCAGACGTCTGCAGTTCTTGGCCACCTCTTAATCTCAGTGCCCTCTTTTTCCTTCATGTCTCGCTAAAAAACAAGCAAAGCATGCATAGCTCAAGATGAGTCTTTAGGACCCTGGTCTGCCATCTTCTTGGTTTTGCTGAAACTCCAAAATGAAGTCACATTCTTCTCTCCTACTCTTTGTCTCACAACTTATTGGCTGTCATGTGATGTGCAGAATGAGTCTGGACGGAGTTACAGAAGCCTTGGATCTCAGCATTTAAACTCATAGTCACCAAGATTGTGTCACACTAAAAATCTTAAAAAGACGCAAAAGAGTGATAAGGTAGCCCTGAATCACAGTGGCCAAATTTTTTTATTTTATTTTATTTTTTATTTTTATTGTAGAGATGAGGTCTCGCCAAGTTGCCCAGGCGGGTCTCGAACCCGCGAGCTCAGGCAATCCACTCACCTCAGCCTCCCAAAGGCGCGGGATTA